>BROE01000016.1:980927-994414 GCA_036571765.1 Plecoglossus altivelis
TGCTGGTCTGAGATCAGAGTGAGAGGGTGTAGTCTGGGCAGGAGGCTACTGTTACTACTGGTCTGAGATCAGAGTGAGAGGGTGTAGTCTGGGCAGGAGGCTACTGTTACTACTGGTCTGAGATCAGAGTGAGAGGGTGTCGTCTGAGCAGAATGCTGCTGTTACTGCTGGTCTGAGATCAGAGTGAGAGGGTGTAGTCTGAGCAGGAGGCTGCTGTTACTGCTGGTCTAAGATCAGAGTGAGAGGGTGTAGTCGGAGCAGAATACTGCTGTAACTGCTGGTCTGAGATAAGAGTCAGAGGGTGTAGTCTGAGCAGGAGGCTACTGTAACTGCTGATCTGAGATCAGAGTGAGAGGGTGTAGTCTGGGTAGGAGGCTACTGTTTGTAATGAGCACGCTTCCTGGTCTTGCTGGGAGTTAATGGAGTACTTTTCCTAATACCCTCTAGAGGGCAATACAACTATCAATCTTGGCTAACAAACACCAACTTGAAGAACTCAAGTTCATTATAATACTGTGCTTATTATAGGATGACAACAAAGAGAAAGGAAGATGACCTTTTTATTGCACTTCTGTTTGGTAGTGTGAGTATGTTTGTATGAGTGTGTCTGTGTGTCTGTTAGTTAGGGTAGATGGATGTAGAGCATGTGTGTGTATGTGTTCCCTGACCTGCTCAGCTACATCAGGTTTTGACATGTATAAATCACGTATAAAGCACCAGAATCAAACTGCTGTGTCACACCTGTCCTGCTTTCAACATCATGGTCAGCCTGTGTGGAGCTGCTCAAATTCAGTCATATTCAACTGTGCATACAGCAGTCATTCTGCAGGGTCCTGGCTGGGCAAAACTCAACGAAAGCTTCCGATTCTGTCCACACACACACCCACACACAGACATGTCTACACACCTCAAGCTATCATTAACGCCAGTACAGCCTTAGAGAGACTAGGGCTGACTCATTAACCAGCTGTAGAGCCTCAACTCTACACCTGAGCCAATCTCGGCTGAACCAAATCTGTCTAAATAAACTTTATACCAAATACCAAATAAACCTACATATTTGCGCGTACACACACACATTTTCTACAAGCCTCACCAACCACCTCTTGAACAGCCTGCTATTAGCAAGCTTTCATCTCCTACAGGCCTGAGCAGGGGCTGCACACACACACAAGCATGCTTTTAAAGGTTCAGAGTTTGCTTGTGTTCCCAATGAGCTGAGACCACAGAGAACATTGCCTGGCTTAGGTCTGCCTTGCGCCTGCCAGAATCTGTGTGCAGGAACGCATAGCCACAGGTGTGTGCGTGTGTGTGCGTGTGTGTGCATGTGTGTGCGTGTGTGTGTGTGTATGTGCTCAGTCCCGTGACCTGCAGCTGTGTTATGGATCAGTAGGCTCCAATGCTCTGAAAGAGCAAGGTAAATAATCCACCGTGCTCTGTCCTCATCTTTTGATGTTGCAGCCAAATGCTGTTATAGAGCATGGAGGAAACAGTCAGCCAGTTAGTCAGCCAGCCAGCTAGAGCAAGGTTAGACATGGAGTATAACACTCAGATAATCAAATATGCTTCAGACCTGATGATTTATTGTACTCTAGACTTATATAGTATGTGTGTGAATGTGTTAGCTAGTGCTATCTTGTGTTTGCCTAAACTGAGTGTGTATGTGCCAGTTCCAGATCCTTTCCTCTTGCTGGTTTCCAGCGGAGAAGAGACCAGTAGTTTCCTGCCTCAGGCCAGGCCACCGTCTCAGACACTCACTCTGGTCAAACACACCCACAGCTCAGGTGCCCTTGATTTAGCTCAGCAAAGTCCAGGATGACACCTGCTGGAACACTGTGCCCCAAATCGAACGCACCTCTGCGGCCGCCGCGCTGTGGGAGGAGTCAGAAGCGTGTGCTCTCATGCTTCAGCATGCGAATGTTGGTGAGCGAGCCGGCAGCCCTGTGGTGGTGGTGAAGAGGATACCCGTAGCCCTGGTGCTGTTCCTCCAGTCACCGTGAGGCGCTGCCTGCAGACGACATGCTGCCACTGGGACTGGAGCTGCCAGAGTCCCGGTCCTCGTACACGCTCACCTCTATCTGCAGCGGGGAGGTCAAGGTTCAACACTGCCTGGGTTCAGGCACGCACGCACATGGCACAATAACAAGGTGCACCCAAACATGCATGGTGTTCCTCTGTGCACATTCTCACTATCTGGACAGAAGCCACCCCGGAGCTGCACCACAGGGTCTGAGGTCTACCGCAGAGCTGCACCAGAGGGCCTGAGGCCAACCACAGGGCTGCACCAGAGGGCCTGAGGCCAACCGCAGAGCTGCACCAGAAGGCATTGGTAACGTGTTGAAACCCAGAGTGAGAGAAGCAGATGGAAGGATACGACCCTCATACCCCTCTCGACAGGGTCGGTGAGGAGGAGGCCGCGGGGGGCGTAGATCTTTTCATTCTGCTCCTGGATGTAGCATGAGATTTTCTGCAAGACCTGGCGGAGGGCGGGCAAATGTGAGGAAAAGAGAGAGGAAAGAAAGTACGTTACAGACAAAGTGAAGGAAAAAAAAAATATATATATATATACACTCACCGGCCACTTTATTAGGTACACCCGTCCAACTGCTCGTTAACACTTAATTTCTAATCAGCCCAAAACATGGCGGCAACTCAGTGCATTTAGGCATGTAGACATGGTCAAGACAATCTCCTGCAGTTCAAACCGAGCATCAGTATGGGGAAGAAAGGTGATTTGAGTGACTTTGAACATGGCATGGTTGTTGGTGCTATAAGGGCTGGTCTGAGTATTTCAGAAACTGCTGATCTACTGGGATTTTCACGCACAACCATCTCTAGGGTTTACAGAGAATGGTCCGAAAAAGAAAAAATATCCAGTGAGCCGCAGTTTTGTGGGCCGAAATGCCTTGTTGATGCCAGAGGTCAGAGGAGAATGGCCAGACTGGTTCGAGCTGATAGAAAGACGACAGTGACTCAAATAACCACCCGTTACAACCAAGGTAGGCAGAAGAGCATCTCTGAACGCCCAGTACATCAAACTTTGAGGCAGATGGGCTACAGCAGCAGAAGACCACGCCGGGTGCCACTCCTTTCAGCTAAGAACAGGAAACTGAGGCTACAATTTGCACAAGCTCATCGAAATTGGACAATAGAAGATTGGAAAAAGGTTGCCTGGTCTGAGGAGTCTCGATTTCTGCTGCGACATTCGGATGGTAGGGTCAGAATTTGGCGTCAACAACATGAAAGCATGGATCCATCCTCCCTTGTATCAACGGTTCAGGCTGGTGGTGGTGGTGTAATGGTGCAGGGAATATTTTCTTGGCACTCTTTGGGCCCCTTGGTACCAATTGAGCATCATTGCAACGCCACAGCCTACCTGAGTATTGTTGCTGACCATGTCCATCCCTTTATGACCACAATGTACCCAACATCTGATGGCTACTTTCAGCAGGATAATGCGCCATGCCATAAAGCTGGAATCATCTCAGACTGGTTTTTTGAACATGACAACGAGTTTACTGTACTCAAATGGCCTCCACAGTCACCAGATCTCAATCCAATAGAGCATCTTTGGGATGTGGTGGAACGGGAGATTCTTATCATGGATGTGCAGCCGACAAATCTGCGCCAACTGTGTGATGCCATCATGTCAATATGGACCAAACTCTCTGAGGAATGCTTCCAGCACCTTGTTGTATCTATGCCACGAAGAATTGAGGCAGTTCTGAAGGCAAAAGTGGGTCCAACCCGTTACTAGCATGGTGTACCTAATAAAGTGGCCGGTGAGTGTATATATATANCAGGACAGGTGTTCAGATGGACACTACCAGGACAGGTGTTCAGATGGACACTACCAGGACAGGTGTTCAGATGGACACTAGTAGGACAGGTGTTTAGATGGACACCAGCAGGACAGGTGTTCAGATGGACACCAACAGGACAGGTGTTTAGATGGACACCAGCAGGACAGGTGTTCAGATGGACACCAACAGGACAGGTGTTCAGATGGACACCAACAGGACAGGTGTTTAGATGGACACCAGAAAAGGGAAGCTGTGCTGGAGGTTCTGTTTCTCAATTGGACATTGCCTCAGCTAGCCTCAGATCAGAAACATGCTCCAACATGATGTTGCAAACACACACACGCACGCACACACACGGACACATACTCACTCCTTCACAACCGTACACACACACACACACACACAACCACACACACATTTACACACACAGACACATTCACACTTCTATACACATAACTAACACTTAAACAAGTCATTGAGAAACTTCACTAGGCCAACATGGAGTCCTTGATCTCGTCTTGAGTGTTCCAGTAAGATGGATATCTGGTCACGCTGGGATAGCATGTAGCATTGCACCTGAGTCTATTCAGACCTCTCATCCATGTCTTCAGCTCTCTAGTTTCTCTAGTTTATTCATGTAAGGGATTCATTAGTGCTGTCTCATTCAGGTCAATCATCCATGTATTTTGCAGAGTTAGCGCTAGGTTATTTAGGCTTATTGTCCGTGCTTTTGAACATCATTAGCACTGGCTCATTCAGGTACATCATCCATGCTATCAGAATCAGTAGCACTAGCATAATTCAGGTATATCATCAATGCTAATAGCATCATTAGTGCTGGTATAATTCAGGCTTAACAATATCCTTAGCAGTGTAGTCAGTGGCTAAGACTATGTTAAGGGTGCCTGAACGCTGTACCAACATACCGTTTGTGATAACGTAAACCATGAAAAATGGCATAAAGTGAAGCATTTCATATTGAAGGAAGAATTACGATGTTAAGTGTGTGTGCGTGCTGTGTATATGCGTACGAGCTGTTTGTGTATGTGTGTGCGTGCATGTGTGCGTGCTGAGTGTGTGTGCGTTCGGAGTGTGTGTGCTGTGTGTGTGTGCTGTGTGTGTGTGTTAGTGTGTGCTTTGTGTGTGTGTGTTGGTACGTGCTGTGTGTGTGCGTGCTCTTCACGGGGGAGTGAATGATGTGCTCTGCTGAGTCTGAACATCGTGCTGGGTGGGTGCAGTCTTATCAGTGTCATCTGAGGGCCAGGCACAGCTCTCCGGCTCCTGGACAAACAAACATCTCCTCTCAGGCAGCTTGATAACATCTCCACATCTCTGCCACATCTCCTGCCTGATGAGCACATGAAAGGAGAGCCAGGAAGGCCACTTTTGCTCTACTTCTAAATCCCAACGTGTTCTATTGTGTCAGCTTCCAGTGTGGGTGTGTGTGTTTGCGGTCTGTGTGTGTGCCAATGTGACAGTACATTGTGTGTTCGCATGCGTCTGTGTGTCAGCTACGTGTGGGTTTGGGTGGGAGTGGGAGCTGTGTGTTTGTTTGTGTGTGCGTCTGTGTGACAAATGTTTGTGTGTGTGTGTGTATACTGGAGGATGGACAATGGGTGTGAGACTGATGTCAGGAGAGGTGCATGCTGGGACATCACACTCTATTCCCCCAGACACACAACTTTACAAAGAGTTTCTGTTACGGTGTGTGTGAGAAGACGTGTTTGTGTCCTTATATATGTGTGAGTGTGAGTGCGCGCTTCGGTGGATGTGCGTTTGTGTGTGTGTTCTACCTGAGGAATCAGTGGAGCAGAAAGACAGCTGAGGGCAGGATTGTTCTCAGAATACGGAGGGCGCCTGAACACCATGTTATGGTTGGCAGGGAGGTTGGAACGGCAAACACACAGGTGCAACGCCGTGGGACACACACCTGACAGAAACACTGTGGAGGGCTGGATCAGACCACGCCAATGTTACCTTGCTTTCAGGTTCAGGGTGTGTGTTTGTGTGTGTGCGTGTGTGTGTGCCTGCCTACTATGTCTGTGTGTGTGCACCTGAACAGAGTAGATGACTGACGTTTATCAGGGCAGGCAGGACCTTTATAAGCAGGATCGGATGCAGCACATATGTCCTCTCTTTATACTTGCTCTATACAACATGATCCACACAGTCCCCAGGACTGCTGGAGGGCTACTGTTGGAGACTGGCTACTGTAAGACTATCTGGGGTGTGTGTTTGTGTACAATGTGTGTGTGTACAGTGAATGTGTGTGCGTGTAGTGTGTGTGTGTACAGTGAGTATAGTGTGTGTTTATAGTGAGGGTGCATGGGTTTATAGTAAGCGTGTGTGTACACAGTGTGTGCGCACTGTGCGTATCATGAGGGTGTGTGTGCACAGTGTATGTCTGCAGTTTGTGTGTGCACTGTGTGTATGTGAGTGCGTTTGCAGCATGTGTGTGTGCACAGTGTGTGTGTGTGCAGTATGTGTGTGCACTGTATGTATGTGTGTGCGTGTGTGGTACCTTCTCGTAGCGGGTCTCCATGCAGAGGAAGATGAGGTAGGCAGTGACGCAGGCCAGGCAGCCCTCCAGGTAGGACGGGCCCCCCATGCTCTCAGCCTCAGCGTAGAACCTGTTCAGAGTGTTCACAGTCTCTGCAAACAACCTCCGCTCAATCTGCACACACACACACACACACAAACACATGCAAGACACACGCACAACACACACATATACAGACACACCAAACACGCGGATGTTCACACCACACACACACACAGCATAAACAGCAGCGTGAGGCTTTTTAGCTGAACTGTGTGAGTACTGTGACACAAGCTGTTCCATGGCTCAACAAGGACACACACACACTCCATCACATCCCTGTTCTCCTGCAAAATGGCTCACAAAACACACGTTCCCTTACACTCACTCCTCTAACCCCCACCAGCAACATTCTGTTTTCCTGAAATAACTCTTTTTTGGACCAATTTAGAATCATGAGTCATCTCCCTGATCACAGCTGCTCCTCACTCTGGAACCTGGAGAGACGGGAGACTGAGAAGAACTACAAACAAGACAAGAGCGACAGAGACACACACAGAGAAACAGAGACTGAGAAATGTGACAGAGAGAAGAGGGAAAACAGGGAGAGAGACAGAGAGGGTGAGAGAGGGAGAGGAAGGGAGAGACAGGAGGCAAGAGAGAGGAATAAGGGGAGAGAGAAAAAGGGAGAGGGGGGAGAGGGAGGAGATAGGTAGAGACAGAGAAAGGGAGGGAGGGAGGGAAGAAGATGAAGGAGACTAGCAGTTGCATCACTCTGATCTGACTGTCAAAACTCTTCAGCGCACCTCTGTACGTACGTTTGAGTGTGTGTTTATGCATGTGTGTATGTGTCTCTGTGTGTGTGCTCACCCTACTGTCTGGGTCTGAGGGGTGTAATTCTGTGTTTGTGTGCATCTGTGTGTATGTGTGTGTGTATGTGTGTGCATGTATGTGCGTGTGTGTGCTCACCCTGGTGTCGAGGTCTGAGGGGTGTAATTCTGTGTGTGTGTGTGTGCATGTGTGTGCATGTGTGTGTGCTCACCCTACTGTCTGGGTCTGAGGGGTATAATTCTGTCTGTGTGCATGTGTGTGTGTGCATGTGTGTGTGTGAGTGTATGTGCGTGTGTGTGTGCTCACCCTGCTGTCGAGGTCTGAGGGGAACTTGGTCTGGAACCTGCAGGTGGTTCCTTCGCTGTAGTCTCTCTGGATGAACACCTTGTTTACCAGAGAGGCGCTGTGTTTCAGATCCTGGAGGTTGTGGAACTACAGGAAACACACGTATACACAAACAATGATATTTAATATATATTCATGGAAAATATTATATACAGTGAAGGCATGTTTCTCATTCTTTGGCTGGGATAGTTGAATGCTTGTTCTGGTAGGTAGGAGGTGGTCCAGCAGGAGAGACAGTGTAGGAGGAGCAGCCGGAGAGACAGTGTAGGAGGAGCAGCCGGAGAGACAGTGTAGGAGGAGCAGCAGGAGAGACAGTATAGGAGGGGCAACAGGAGAGACAGTGTAGGAGGAGCAGCAGGAGAGACAGTATAGGAGGAGCAGCAGGAGAGACAGTGTAGTGAGAGGAGCAGGAGAGACAGACAGAGAGAGCAGCAGGAAGAGAGACAGTGTGAGAGGAGCAGCAGGAGAGACAGTGTAGGAGGAGCAGCAGGAGAGACAGTGTAGGAGGGGCAGCAGGAGAGACAGTGTAGGAGGAGCAGCAGGAGAGACAGTGTAGGAGGGGCAGCAGGAGAGACAGTGTGAGAGGAGCAGCAGGAGAGGACAGTTGTAAGGGGCAACAGGAGAGACAGCTGTGGGAGGGCCAACAGGAGAGACAGTGTAGAGAGGCACAGGGGAGGAGAGAGTGTGGGAGGAGCAGCAGGAGAGAGTGTGGGAGGAGCAGCAGGAGAGACAATGTAGGAGGAGAAGCGGGAGAGACAGTGTAGGAGGAGCAGCAGGAGAGAGTATGGGAGGAGCAGCAGGAGAGACAGTGTAGGAGGAGCAGCAGGAGAGACAGTGTAGGAGGAGCAGCAGGAGAGACAGTGTAGGAGGAGCAGCAGGAGAGACAGTGTAGGAGGGGCAGCAGGAGAGACAGTGTGAGAGGAGCAGCAGGAGAGACAGTGTAGGAGGGGCAACAGGAGAGACAGTGTGGGAGGGGCAACAGGAGAGACAGTGTAGGAGGGGCAGCAGGAGAGACAGTGTAGGAGGAGCAGCAGGAGAGACAGTGTAGGAGGGGCAGCAGGAGAGACAGTGTAGGAGGGGCAACAGGAGAGACAGTGTAGGAGGAGCAGCAGGAGAGACAGTGTAGGAGGGGCAACAGGAGAGACAGTGTAGGAGGAGCAGCAGGAGAGACAGTGTAGGAGGGGCAACAGGAGAGACAGTGTGGGAGGGGCAACAGGAGAGACAGTGTAGGAGGGGCAACAGGAGAGACAGTGTAGGAGGAGCAGCAGGAGAGACAGTATAGGAGGAGCAGCAGGAGAGACAGTGTAGGAGGAGCATTTTCTTCTCCATTCTCTCTCCATTTACTCTTCATCTGCCTTCTCTTTTTCTCTTCCTTCCCTCTTGCACCTCCCTGTCTCCCCCTTTGTCTCCACCTCCACCTTTAAGCTCCGTCCCCATAGAACTTGCACATGAAGCTTCTCTAAATGTTATCCTGCCTGTCATGTTGATTACAGTCATTACCCAGCTATTCTCCAGGAATACTGCTGATGGGCCTTTGTCTGAGGATCTGAATGTTAACACATTCTGAGTCTGTCCACACTGACCGTCCAGTACAAGATGTTTGGCAGATGAGCTGGCCTTAGACATGCAAATCTGTATCACACATATAGCTTCATACACACAGCCTCACACACACAAGGTCACACACATTGACTATATCCTTCCAATTCCTTTGATTTGTTTGATCGTGCGCTCCATCTCTAGCTTTTCATCCCCCCAGCCCCTTAATCTAACTTCATCTCTTTCTCTTGCTTTTTGCTCGCTCACTTTCTCTCTCTCCACCCTTCTCTCTCTCCTCTCTCTCCTCCCTCATTTCTCTCTCCTCCCTCACTTCTCCCTCCCATCTCGTCGCCGTCCCACGTTTTCCTTCTCCATGGTTTCAGCCCAGGGGGCCTCTTACTGTCCTCATAAACAAATAACTATTAATATAGATATACTCACATTCATTTGGCCCTGCTCACCGACATCTCATTAGGTAAGGAGGCCCTGTGTGTCCATGTGTTGTGTGTGTGTGTGTGTGTGTGGTGGTGCTGTGTGGATGTGTGTGTGCTGTGTGTGTGTGCTGTGCAGCCCAGTCCTGAGCAGGGCAGGCCCCAGACTTCCTCTCCACACACACACCTCCAGCACCTCCGGGGCGATCCCGAGGCGTTCCCAGGCCAGCGGAGAGACATAGTCCCTCCAGCCTGTCCTGGGTCTTCCCCGGGGGCCGCCTCCCGGTAGGAAATGCCCGGAACACCTCCCGAGGGAGGCGTCCAGCAGGCATCCGAAACAGATGCCAGAGCCACCTCACCTGGCCTCCTCTCGACGTGTAGGAGCAGCGGCTCTACTCCCAGCTCCTCCCGTGTGACCGAGCTCCTCACTTTATCTCTTTAAGGGAGCACCCAGCCACCCTGCGGAGAAAAGTCATTTCGACCGCTTGTATCCGCGATCTCGGCCTTTCGGTCATTACCCAAAATTCATGACCATTTAGGTGAGAGTAGGAATGTAGATTGACCGGTAAATTGAGAGCTTCGCCTTCCGGCTCAGCTCCTTCTTCACCAGAGAGCGCATCACGGCGGCCGCCGCACCGATCCGCCTGTCAATCTCACGTTCCGTCCTTCCCTCACTCGGGAACAAGACCCCGAGAACTTGAACTCCTCCACTTGAAGCAAGGGCTCCCCACCCACTCGGAGGGAGCAAGCCACCTTCTCCCGGTCGAGAACCATGGCCTCAGATTTCGAGCTGCTGATTCCCATCCCGGCACCTTCACACTCGCTGCAAACCATTTTAGTGCATGCTGTAGGTCCCCGTCCGATGGAGCCATCAGGACAACATCATCTCCGAATAGCAGAGATGAAATCCTGTGCCCCCCGAACCAGACACCCTCCGCCCCCTGGCTGTGCCTAGAAATGCTGTCCATGAAGACAATGAACAGAACCGGCGACAAAGGGCAGCCCTGGCGGAGTCAAACATGCACCGAGAACAGGTCCGACTTACTACCGCAATGCGAACACAGCTCCTGCTCCGGTCATACAGGACCGGACGGCCCTGAGCAAAGGGCCCCGGACCGCGTACTCCCGGCAAACCCCCCACAGGGCACCACGAGGGACCCGGTCGAACGCCTTCTCCAGGTCAACAAAACACATGTGAACCGGTGGGCAAACTCCATGAACCCTCAAGCACCCGGATGAAGTGTGTAGAGCTGGTCCAGTGTTCCGCGGCCAGGACGGAACCCACACTGCTCTTCCGGAATCCGAGGTTCGACTATCGGACCGATTCTCCTCTCCAGTACCCTGGCATAGACCTTACCAGGGAGGCTGAGGAGTGTAATCCCCCTGTAGTTGGAACACACCCTCCAGTCCCCCTTCTTATAAAAGGGTACCACCACCCCGGCCTGCCAGGCCAGCGGCACCGTCCAAGGCGCCACGCAATGTTGAAGAGACGTGTCCGCCACGACAGCCCCACAACATCCAGAGACTTAAGATACTCGGGCGGATCTCATCTACCCCCGGGGCTTTGCCACCGAGTAGCCCACGACCACCTCGGTGACCTCTGCCACGGTGATCGACGAGTCCACCTCCCGGTCCCCAGCCTCTGCTTCCTCCTCGGAAAACCAGAGGCAGGATTGAGGAGATCCTAAAAGTACTCCTTCCACCGCTAAACAACGTCCCCAGTTGAGGTCAGCAGCTCCCTGCCTGCACCGTACACGGTGTTGGTAAAGAACCGCTTCTCCCCCCTAAGTCGGCGAACGGTTTGCCAAAATTTCCTTGCGGCCGTCCGGTAATCCTTCTCCATAGCCTCCCCGAATTCCTCCCAGACCCGAGTTTCGCCTCCGCGACAATCCGAGCCGCGGCACGCTTTGCCTGCCGATACCCGTCAACTGTCTCAGCAGTCCCACAAGCCAACCAGGCTTGATAGAACTCCTTCTTCAGTTTGACAGCATCCCTTACTTCAGGTGTCCACCACCAGGTTTGAGGATTGCCGCCGCAACTGGCAACAGAGACCTTACGACCGCAGCTCCGGGCCGCTGCATCGACAATGGAGGCCGAGAACATAGTACACTCAGACTCAATGTCCCCAGCCCCCCCCCGAATCTGTGAGAAACTCTCCCGGAGGTGCGAGTTGAAGACCTCGCTCACAGAAGGCTCCGCCAGACGTTCCCAAAAGACCCTCACAATACGCTTGGGCTGCCAGGTCTGTCCGGCTTCCCCCCCCACCAGCGGATCCAACCCATAACCAGGTGATGATCAGTTGACAGCTCCGCCCCTCCCTTTACCCGAGTGTCCGAGACACGTGCCCGGAGGTCAGAGGACACAACAAAAAAGTCGATCATCGACCTTCAGCCTAGGGTGCCCTGGTGCCACGTGCACTGATGGACAACCTTGTGCTCGAACATGGTGTTCGTTATGGACAAACTAACTAGCACAGAAGTCCAACACCAAAACACCGCTCGGGTTCAGATCGGGGGACCGTTCCTCCCAATCACAACTCTCCAGGTGTCACTGTCGTTACCCACATGGGCGTTGAAGTCCCCAGCAGAACAATGGAGTCCCCGCTCGGTGCACTATCCAGTACCCCTCCCAGGGACCCCAAAAAGGCCGGGTACTCTGCACTGCTGTTCGGCCAATAGGCCGATACAACAGTGAGGGACCTGTCCCCGGCTTGAAGGGGCAGGGACACGACCCTCTCGTTTACCGGGGTAAACCCCAACAAGTGGCGGCTGAGCCATGGGGCTACGAGCAAGCCCACGCCAGCCCACCACCTCTCCCCGCGAGCAACACCAAAGAAATGTAGAGTCCAGCCTCTCTCAAGAATAAAGGATCCAGAACCCAAGCTGTGCGTGGAGGCGAGGCCGACTATATCTAGCCGGTAACGCTCTACCTCCCGCACAAGCTCGGGCTCCTTTCCTGCCAGCGACGTGACATTCCATGTCCCCAGCGCTGGAGAGACCGTGTGCAGGGCCTCGGTCGTCCAGGCACCTGCCCCTGACCCGCCGCCCAAAAGACACTGCACCGGCCCCCTACGGTCCTTCCTGTGGGTGGTGGGGCTGCAGGAAGGTGATCCCATGTCGCCTTTTCGGGCTATACCCGGCTGGGTCCCATGGGCAAAGACCCAGCCACCAGGCCCTCGCCTGCGAGCACCCACCCCCGACCTGGCTCCAGGGTGGGGACCCGGTAACGCCACTCAGGGCGACGTAGCGATTCTCCTTGGTTTTGTCATCATAGGGGTTTTTTTTGAACCGCACTTAGTCTGGCTATTCACCTAGGACCAGTTTGCCGTGGGAAACCCTACCACGGGCTTATTGCCCCCGACAACATAGCTCCTGGGATCATCCAAGCACTCAAACCCTCCACCCCCCCCCCCCCCCCCCCCCCCCCCCCCCCCCCCCCCCCCCCCCCCCCCCCCCCCCCCCCCCCCCCCCCCCCCCCCCCCCCCCCCCCCCCCCCCCCCCCCCCCCCCCCCCCCCCCCCCCCCCCCCCCCCCCCCCCCCCCCCCCCCCCCCCCCCCGCCGCGGTTAAGTGCAGTTCAAGGAGGGGTCTACCAAAGACGCCAGAGGTATATCATATACACCAGAGGTCTGCCAGGAGTACTAGAGGTCTACAGGACTACCAGAGGTATACAGGAATGCCAGGGGTGCCAGAGGTCTACAGGAATACTAGAAGTACCAGAGGTCTACAGTATTACCAGTTGTACCAGAGGTCTGCAAGAGTACCAGTTGTACCAGAGGTCTACTGGATTACCAGTTGTACCAGAGGTCTACACGAATACCAGTTGTAACAGAGGTCTACTGCATTACCAGTTGTACCAGAGGTCTACAGGAATACCAGTTGTACCAGAGGTCTAAAGAGCAGCAGTTATACCAGAAGACAACCAGGTATGCAGGGCCCCATAACTCAGTCTGATACTCTACAGCATGTCTACACCTTTACTGAGCATCAGACTCTCCTCTT
>BROE01000016.1:994502-1014502 GCA_036571765.1 Plecoglossus altivelis
TTATGAGTCGTGGCCTCGTCGCCCTGGCGGTCAGAGCCCAGGAGGGAGTCCTCATCCTGGGACTTGCGCGTTCCATCTCTAGCTTTTCATCCCCCCAGCCCCTTAATCTAACTTCATCTCTTTCTCTGCTTTTGCTCTTCACTTTTCTGCTTCTCCAACCCCTTTCGCTCTTCTCTGCCTCTCTCTTCCTGCCTCATTTCTCTTCTCCCTCAGCTTCTCTTCCTCTCTCTCTCTCGTCCACTCCTTCTCCAATTGGTTTCAGCCCAGGGGGCCCTTCTTACTGTCCTCATAACAAATAACTAATTATTATAGAATAGTACTCACATTCATTTGGCGTCCTGCTCACGCGACATCTCGTTAAGGGTATATGAGGCCCCTGTGTGTGTTTCCATGTGTGTGTGTGTGGTGTGTGTGTGTGTTGTGTGTGTGTGTGTGTGGTATGTGTGGTGTGTGTGTGTGTGTGTGTGCCAGCAGTCCTGAGCTGGGAGGCGCAGACTTCCTTCTCCACACACACACCACCTCCAGCTCTTCCGGGGGGATCCGAGGCGTTCCCAGGCCAGACAAGAGACATAGTCCCTCCAGCGTGTCCTGGGTCTTTCCCGGGGCTGCCTCCCGGTAGGACATGCCCGGAACACCTCCCGAGGGAGGCGTCCAGGAGGCATCCGAAACAGATGCCCGAGCCACCTCGGCTGGCTCCTCTCGACGTGGAGGAGCAGCGGCTCTACTCCGAGCTCCTCCCGTGTGACCGAGCTCCTCACCTTATCTCTAAGGGAGCACCCAGCCACCCTGCGGAGAAAAGTCATTTCGACCGCTTGTATCCGCGATCTCGTCCTTTCGGTCATTACCCAAAGTTCATGACCATAGGTGAGAGTAGGAACGTAGATTGACCGGTAAATTGAGAGCTTTGCCTTCCGGCTCAGCTCCTTCTTCACCAGAGAGCGCATCACTGCGGCCGCCGCACCGATCCGCCTGTCAATCTCACGTTCCGTCCTCCCCTCACTCGTGAACAAGACCCGGAGATACTTGAACTCCTCCACTTGAAGCAAGGGCTCCCCACCGACCCGGAGGGAGCAAGCCACATTCTTCCGGTCGAGAACCATAGCCTCAGATTTCGAGGTGCTAATTCCGCATCCCGGCATCTTCACACTCGGCTGCAAACAGCTCTAGTGCTTGCTGTAGGTCCCGGTCCGATTGAGCCATCAGGACAACATCATCTGCGAATAGCAGAGGTGAAATCCTGTGCCCCCCACGAACCAGACACCCTCCGGCACCTGGCTGTGCCTAGAAATTCTGGCCATGAAAACAATGAACAGAACCGGTGACATAGGGCAGCCCTGGCGGAGTCAACATGCACCGAGAACAGGACCGACTTACTACCGGCAATGCGAACACAGCTCTGCTCCGGTCATACAGGGAACGGACGGCCCTGAGCAAAGGACCCCGGACCCCGTACTCCCGGCAAACCCCCACATGGCGCCGCGAGGGACACGGTCGAACGCCTTCTCCAGGTCCACAAAGCACATGTGAACGGGTTGGGCAAACTCCCATGAACCCTCAAGCACCCGATGAAGAGTATAGAGCTGGTCCAGCGCTCCGCGCCCACTTTGAAAACCACACTGCTCTTCCTAAATCCGAGGTTCGACTATCGGACGGAATCTCCTCTCCAGTACCCTGGCATAGAACTTTACCGGGGAGGCTGAGGAGTTTGATCCCCCTGTAGTTGGAACACACCCTCCGGTCCCCTTCTTATGAAGGGGTACAACCACCCCGGTCTGCCAGTCCAGCGGCACCGTCCCAAGGCGCCAAGCAATGTTGAAGAGACGTGTCAGCCCACGACAGCCCCACAACATCCAGAGACTTAAGATACTCGGGGCGGATCTCATCTACCCCCGGGGCTTTGTCACCGAGTAGCCCACCGACCACCTCGTTGACTTCTGCCTGGGTGATCGATGAGTCTGCCCCCGGGTCCCCAGCCTCTGCTTTCTCCTCGGAAGACATGACGGCAGGATTGAGGAGATCCTCAAAGTATTCTTTCCACCGCTCAACAACGTCCCAGTTGAGGTCAGCAGCTCCCCGCCCGCACCGTACACGGTGTTGGTGAAGAACCGCTTCTCCCCCTGAGTCGGCGAACGGTTGGCCAGAATTTCCTTGCGGCCGTGCGGTAGTCCTTCTCCATAGCCTCCCCGAATTCCTCCAGACCCGAGTTTTCGCCTCCGCGACAATCCGAGGCGCGGCACGCTTGGCCTGCCGAAACCTGTCAACTGTCTCAGGAGTCCCACGGGAAGCCAACCAGGCTTGGTAGGACTCCTTCTTCAGTTTGACAGCATCCCTTACTTCCAGTGTCAACCACCAGGTTCGGGGACTGGCACCAGAGACCTTACGACCGCAGCTCCGGGCCGCTGCATCGACAATGGAGGCCGAGAACATATTCCACTCAGACTCAATGTCCCCAGCCCCCCCGGAATCTGTGAGAAACTTTCCCGGAGGTGCAGGGTTGAAGACCCTGCTGACAGAAAGCTCCGCCAGACGTTCCCAACAGACCCTCACGATACGCTTGGGCCTGCAAGGTCTGTCCAACTTCCTCCTCCACCAGCGGATCCAGCTCACGACCAGGTGGTTATCGGTTGACAGCTCCGCCCCCTCTCTTTACCCGAGTGCCCGAGACACGTGGCCGGAGGTCAGAGGATACGACAACAAAGTCGATCATCGACCTTCGGCCTAGAGTGCCCTGGTGCTACGGGCACTGATGGACACCCTTGTGCTCGAACATGGTGTTCGTTATGAACAAACTGTAACTAGCACAGAAGTCCAACAACAAAACACCGCTCCGGTTCAGATCGGGGGGACCGTTCCTCCCATTCACACCTCTCCAGGTGTCACTGTCGTTACCCACATGGGCGTTGAAGTCCTCCAGCAGAACAATGGAGTCCCGGTCGGTGCACTATCCAGTGCCCCTCCCAGGGACTCCAAAAAGGCCGGGTACTCTGCACTGCTTTTCGGCCCATAGGCCGATACAAAAGTGAGAGACCTGTCCCCGGCTTGAAGGCGCAGAGACGTGACCCTCTCGTCTACCGGGGAAAACCCCAACACGTGGCGGCTGAGCCACGGGGCTACGAGCAAGCCCACGCCAGACCGCCGCCTCTCCCCGCGAGCAATGCCAGAGAAATATAGAGTCCAGCCTCTCTCAAGAATAAAGGATCCAGAACCCAAGCTGTGCATGGAGGCGAGGCCTGACTATATCTAAGCCGGTAACAGCTTACCTCCGCGCACAAGCTCGGCTCCTTTCCTGCCAGCGGGGTGACATTCCATGTCCCCAGCGCTGGAGACCGTGTGCATGGCCTCGGTCGTCCAGGCACCTGCCCCTGACCGCCGCCCAAAACACACTGCACCGGCCCCCTACGGTCCTTCCTGTGGGTGGTGGGCCTGCAGGAAGGTGATCCCATGTCGCCTTTTCGGGCTATACCCGGCTGGGTCCCATGGGCAAAGACCCGGCCACCAGGCGCTCGCCTGCGAGCACCCACCCCAGGCCTGGCTCCAGGGTGGGGCCCCGGTAACGCCACTCCGGGCGACGTAACGATTCTCCTTGGTTTTGTCATCATAGGGGTTTTTGTTGAACCGCACTTAGTCTGGCTAGTCACCTAGGACCAGTTTGCCGTGGGAAACCCTACCAGGGGCTTATTGCCCCCGACAACATAGCTCCTGGGATCATTCAAGCACTCAAACCCCTCCACCACGTTAAGGTGGCGGTTCAAGGAGGGGTCTACCAAAGACGCCAGAGGTATATCATATACACCAGAGGTCTGCCAGGAGTACTAGAGGTCTACAGGACTACCAGAGGTATACAGGAATGCCAGGGGTGCCAGAGGTCTACAGGAATACTAGAAGTACCAGAGGTCTACAGTATTACCAGTTGTACCAGAGGTCTGCAAGAGTACCAGTTGTACCAGAGGTCTACTGGATTACCAGTTGTACCAGAGGTCTACACGAATACCAGTTGTAACAGAGGTCTACTGCATTACCAGTTGTACCAGAGGTCTACAGGAATACCAGTTGTACCAGAGGTCTAAAGAGCAGCAGTTATACCAGAAGACAACCAGGTATGCAGGGCCCCATAACTCAGTCTGATACTCTACAGCATGTCTACACCTTTACTGAGCATCAGACTCTCCTCTTAAAATAGACCTTAAAGACAACAACAAACGGCATTCCTGTCATGCTGATTATACACTGTGTTCTGCGTATTTCATCCCTTCAACACAGCTTCAACACCTCTTCAACACCTCCCCACACCCCTCGCACACACACACCCTCCCACACACACAGACACCCCCAGCACACACACCACACCCCCGCACACACACACCAACCCCCCCACACACACACCACACCCCAGTGCACACACACCTCACCCCTGCGCACACACACCACCTCACCCCTGCGCACGCACACCACCTCACCCCTGCGCACACACACCAACATCTCTGAAGGACATTCATCTGCTCTTTATCCTTCCAGCCGTCCTCCCTCTCTCCCTCTCTCCCCCTGTCTCCCTCTCTCCCCCTGCCCCCCTCTCTCGCTCTCTCCCTCTCTCCCTCTGTATCTCCCTCTTTCCCTATGTACTGTAAACGCTGCTGTTCTTTTGAGACACTCGTCTCTGATGGTTACAAACTGTGGCAGGCTGCTCACACTAAATCTGTCATCTATAATTGATGGCTCTTGGACATCAAGTCTGAGTGTGTATGTGTGTGTGTATGTGTATGTGTGTGTACAGTGTGTGTGTACAGTGTGTGTGTGTGTGTGTGTTTGTGTGTGTGTGTGTGTGTGTGTGTGTGTGAGAGAGGGAGAGAGAGAGAGAGCGAGAGAAAGAGAGAGAGACAGACAGAGAGGGAGAGAGCAAGAGAGCTTAGATAGCACTACTGACAGACATCCAGAAATAATTGTTGCAGCTCTGCCATCAACTTGCCAGCCTGGAAAGACTCACTAATCAATCTGACAGCTCGGTGCTCCCCAGCACTGTCTGGCTGACAGCTTTACCAAGCATAGAATCTCCAGTAACCAGTCACAGAAACACAGATGGTGCAAATATGTAACACAGGGGCCAGGTGAGAGTTTAAAAAAACATTAGGTACACAACAACCCTGTATACCAGATACACATAGACACAACACACACACACACACAAACCCCCTCCTCCACTCCCCCATGCACATAAACCAGTGCGTTACCAGTGTGACTGGTAAGGGGGGCATGGCTGCCTGTGGCCTCAGCTGGAACCCTAGCTCTGGGGAACACACTCTGTTACCTGCTAAATTGCGTCAGTAGTCCTACTAAGGGTACATCTGTCCATATGTGCTCATGCACATAGAGGCACCGTAGGTACATACACACACACACACACACACACACACACACACACACACACACACAGTCTCTTTCTCTCTCTGTCTATCACACACACAGACACATGCTCACTCTCTACATATCTCTCTCACACACACACTCTCTCTCAGACATACTCTCCCTCATAGTTCTCTGAAAGTACTATGCCAATTAACTAACAATTTAAGAGGTTTTATTGAGATGCAAGAACGATATTCTTTCTAATGTCAATACGATGTAGTCAAGTGGAGCATCATAGCTTTCTATTTTTTACTTTGTTCTCCCCCTCTTTCCCTCTAAATTTCCCTCTCTGTCTCTCTCGCTCTCTCTCTCTCTCTCTCTCTCTCTCTCTCTCTCTCTCTCTCTTTATCACACACACACATGCACACTCTCTCACACACAGACTCTTTCTCTATTACATACACACACTCTTTCACACACTCTCTCTCTATCACACTAAAACACACTCCTCTCTCTGTCCTCTCTCTCTCTCTCTCTCTCTTTCACTCTCTCTCTCTCTCTCTCTCTCACACACACACACGCGCGCGCGCGCGCACACGTCATTGCCTCTGTCCATGGTACTGATGCTCCTCACAGGTGGAATCTGACTTCCACCACCACCAAAGATAAATCAACTTCCGTGAATACATAGTCCTTTCACGTCCTTCCCTTAAAGAAGTTACTGGAATCACGCGGTCTACGGACACAGCACGGACAGAGAGATATTTGATTACTGTATTGTGTACTGTCAACAGCGTGATGTACTGCCTCGCTCAAATGCCACAGACAGTGTCTCGAATGACTTGGCAATAAGCGTCGTGCTCAAACTGATGAACAAGGTACATGTCTGCATTGTAAGTGCTGGTGCATGCCAAGATCATCTGAACCGCAGGGAAGGGCGCGCGGCGAAAGATGCAACCGCTGCCCGGCGCATCTGCTCTCTCATGGACGCATATATCAACAAGCGAAACATTAAGCGTATTCGTGGACGTATATATACAATAATAGTATACAATAATATTAATATATTCAATACTTACTTCTGTCGCCATATTGGCATCAGAGGGTGCAGGGTGGGTCTCGGGCTGAAATATCTCTAGGCTTCCGTTCTTGTTGGCGGGACGAGGGATGGAGCAGCTCGAGCTTGACGGGAGGGCGGGCGGAACGCATTGGCACGCGCGATATTTATGCGTGGAGTGTGTGTGTGTGTGTGTGTGCGTGCGTGCGTACGTGCGTGCGTGCGTGTGTGTGTGTGTGTGTGTGTGTGACAGACGCTACGGGGAAAAGGAGGCTGGGCAGCTTGTTAGTGATTACTTTTAATCATACAAACACCAAGAGAAAGAAGAGTGGCTTTGAGACTACAATCTTCAAAGCTGTATGATCGGAATATATACATGCATTCCTAATTTGAGCCAAACTCGAAGTCGTTTGGTATTTCCGCCCCATGTACCATTTTTGTTCCCCATTAATAATTTCATTGTCCATAAATAATTCATTTAAAAAGCCTCCAACGTCTGCGTCTTTCCCTCTCTCAATATGCAGTCAACAACAACAACGACCCATCTCGTCTGGCTCTTCTGCCTTGATAAACACTCTGTTTCTCTCATGAGCAGAGGCAGGAAGCAAGAGAGAGAAGTTCCCTGAGGGAAACAAGAGCGTCAGCACGAAAAGGCTCACGTGTCCTCTCCGGTTCAGGTGATACAGTAACTGGAAAGAAACTTAGTGAAACTCAAATGGAATCAAACTCTATTCAAATCATCGCACAAAAGTAACTGTTCATCTCTATACAGGTCAAAACATATCAACAAAGACACTGCTTAAATGCAACTGTTCTCTGAAAGTACTATGTCAATTAACTAACAATTTAAGAGGTTTTATTGATATGCAAGAACGATATTCTTTCTAATGTCAATACAATGTAGTCAAGTGGAGCATCATAGCTTTCTATTTTTTACTTTGTTCCCCCCCTCTTTCCCTCTAAATTTCCCTCTCTGTCTCTCTCGCTCTCTCTCTCTCTCTCTCTCTCTCTCTCTCTCTCTCTCTCCCCCACCTCTCTCTCTCTCTCTCTCTCTCTCTCTCACTATCTCTCTGCTTCTATTTTTGGTCTTAATTGGCTTTTTATCTCCAGCATGAGTCATAGCACAGTAAGGCATTTTACTGCTTAAAGCATCTCCTCACACATGAATTTAAGCACACACACTTCACATATCTCTATTCTTCCTCTCTCCACACATGTCCCCTGCTTTTCAGGGAGAGCGCGTTGCATTCTGAACAAAAGCAAAGCCCCTGAATGGGACAGCATGAACCAAGAAAACCTGTGTGTATGTGTGTGTACTCACTGGCACACCTCATGGTGTATGTATGTGTACTCACTGGCACACCTCATGGTGTATGTGTGCATGCATGTGTATATATGTACATGTGTGAGCAGGCTGGTGGTCTCTGTTCCAGCACAGAACTATATGTTCTGTGTGTTCATGACAGGAAAATGACAGGTCTGCAGTGGCACGGATGGCAGTGAGAGACGAAGAAATTCGAGGGAGATATAGAGGGAGGCAGCTGGAGATTGACAGACATGATTTGTAACCGATAAGCTTGCTCATATTAGATGCATATATCTTGTTCACTCTGGCTGACAGTGAATGATGTTGGATACTAGTTGGGGTTGGAGGTAAGCAACAGCTACTGGATGTTCTGGGTACAAGACAGGGTGGCCAAGGTAGAAAACAGGCTGGCCAGGGTAGAAAACAAGCTGGTCAGGGTAGAAAACAGGCTGGTCAGGGTTGAAAACAGGCTGGTCAGGGTAGAAAACAGGCTGGCCAGGGTAGAAAACAGGCTGGTCAGGGTAGAAAACAGGCTGGTCAGGGTTGAAAACAGGCTGGTCAGGGTAGAAAACAGGCTGGTCAGGTTTGAAAACAGGCTGGTCAGGGTAGAAAACAGGCTGGCCAGGGTAGAAAACAGGCTGAAGGAGAAAGTTGCTCCATTTGGTTGGAGGGGAGAATTATTGTTACTACTCAGACTGTAACTGTAATGCAAGATCATGCATTACTAAACTTCTCATTCTGGTCACTGAATGTGCTGGGATATTCATCTCAGATGCACAAAATCAGTTAGGTGCAAATCTAAAACTGATCAAATGAAAACACCCACATAGGCACACGCACATACACACAGACACACACACAGACTCCCAAATACTCCCACACACTCAGACACACACACTCCCAAACACCTGCACATAGACACACACACACTCCCAAACACCCGCACACACACTCCCAAACACCCTCACACACACACTCCCAAATACCCACACCTTGTTGCTTTATTTCTCCATGTTTGGAATCCATTCAATATATATTTCTACAAAATATGAATCTTGTTTGCTTGTCTTCCAACATGCCTCACTGCTGTCGGTAGTTGAATCTCACCTGCTCAGAGCTGTTCAGCAAGTTCAGTAATTAAACCAAAAGGATCAGTTCTGTTTCTTCAATTTATCCATGCTGGGTGTTTTTTGGAGGGTTATTAGTTAGGGTTTGTCGATCCGTTTGGGTACTTCAGTATGAGGTCCTAGTGCAGTGTGTAGGGTGGTGGCGGGATGAGTTGAACCATGACTCCGACGGTGAGAGCTGGAGCTCTGGAGAATAAACAGCCTTGAGACAGCAGGGTCAGGCTGTCTTGACTCTGCTTGATGTGTGTGTGCGTCTGGATGTGTGTGCACGGTATCTACTAGCCATCACCCAGGCTAAGAGCCACCAAAAACACTCCCTCACTCATATGTTGACTTAAGAAGACGCGCGCACTGCCAGAGGAGAACGTAGGAAACTGCTCTTGCTGCTTTCCAACATCGCAGGAAATTACAACCCTCAAAATGAGATGATAAAACGTTATTAACTCGGAATTTGAAAACAAATACATACAGTTCAGTCTCCAGGATGGAGGAACCAAGACCAAACAGAGACTAACTCAGGGATGCAGGAGAGAAAGACCAAAAGAGAGAGAGAGACAGAGAGGATGGGAGAGACACAGAAAGAGGATGGGAGACAGACACACACAGAGAGAGTGGATGGCAGAGAGATACACAGAGAGACAGAGGATGGGAGAGAGAGAGACAGAGATACAGAGGATGGGAGAGAGAGAGAGAGAGAGAGACAGAGATACAGAGAATGGGAGAGAGTTTCGTCCAGTCTGACTAGCAACATGAACTAGCACCACGCAGGCATTTTGGAGCACTGAAATGCAGAAGACAGCATGATGGCAGAGAAGAATCAGATTTCATAGGAGAATGAAGATGCTGGAGAAGCAGTCAGGAGCTATGGACCAGAGGAAAATAGATCAAGAACGTTTAATTAACTTCTGTGCCTGAAAGGGAGGGAACACAGTGTTTCTAAAACCAGCCAACCAGAAAGGCAGACTCACTGACAGACTGACTGACTGACTGACTGACAGACAAACAGATAGACAGACTAACTGACAGACTGACATACTGACTGACATGGAGCGAAAGGCAGATGGATGGAGACACAGATAGCCAGATAAATAGACAGACAGAGAGGTTAGTTACTAACCGTCAGTAGGAATCCACGCTTCGGTACTGTACATAGTACACTGTAATACAGTACACAGTACTACAGTCTTGCAGTACACAAAACTACCGCACACTTTAATAAAGAACAAATACATCATGGAAGACATGATGAGACCTGAGATGAGAATATGAGAAGACGGTATAGACACAAAGACACACACAGAATCAACACAGAACGGTTCTGTTCACAAGCACACACACACACTCATGGATATACAAACACATACCTATACACACACTCATACACGCACATACACACACACACACACACACACACACAGACATCTGCCTCTCATCTTCAATTATGATGTGGAGAAGAGCCCTATCCAAAGCAGATGTTGTTGTTGGAGCCACGAGGAACGATCCAGAACGCTCTTCCCAGTGCTGCAGACCACAGAGAATGATTAGAGATCAGATGAGCACCAGGCAGCAGATCTCCAGAGCGACACTCTCTCTCTCACTGTGTCCTCCCTCTCTCCCAGACCACGGGGCGAGAGGGTCAGTGATGTCAGCAGGCTTTAGCTTAAGATTCTGTCTCCTCCACTCTCTCACCGGTACATTCCTCATGTATTCTGGGTTGGAAGACAAAAACACGAGTTCTGAAAACCAAAAGCGAGGACCAGATTGGAAGACAGAGAGACAGGGAGAGAGAGAGAGACAGAGAGTGACAGAGAGAGAGAGAAGGAGAGAGAGAGAGAGCGAGAGAGAGAGAGAGAGAGAGAGAGAAGGAGAGAGAGAGAGAGAAGGAGAGAGAGAAGGAGAGAGAGAGCTAACCTGTGCGGTTCTTTGGGATTCATACGTATGTAAGTTTCTACTTCTTTAACATGCAGTGTTCTAGTGGACTAATTTATTCTAGTTCTACAAGATTAATCTATCCTCTGTTGGAACAAATGGCTTCTACAGGACCATGGGGACTGAGCCTAATAAGCTTAGAGAAATCCAGACCTGGCTAGCAGAGCTCAGAGCTCAGGAGATCCAGACCTGGCTAGCAGAGCTCAGGTAATCCTCTGGCGTCAGCTGCATAGCCTCTGATTGAAGAGACATACAGGACTTAAACATAGAATGGACACTCGGGTCCTGAAGTGAGTTTGTTTCGTTCTTTTTTTCCCTTCTTTTAAATCTAGAAGCCTTTCAGTTGCAGTGTCTTTATCAATAAGAAATGTGAAGTGACGTATGTCCGGAGGAGGTGCCGTTTTTCTGCACTGACAGTGCTTCTCCCCTCGCCTACCTGCCTGGAGGAGCCCTGCTCCCCTGCAGGGAGCTGCAGGCCACGACACGCGTGTTCCACGTCTTCTCACTGTGTTACCAGTAGGGGGCTTACTGTTGGACCAGTGGACTGCTGGTGGATGATCAAAACAAGAACATTTCATAATACTTTCATTTATCAGATTACATTCGTACTTGAACATTCTGAACATCGGAACGTCGGTTAGTTGTGACTTGTTCTTGTTCATGAAACGTCTTAAGGAGAAAGATTGGAAACTAAGCCTACTCTGTCCTCATTGTTCAGCTGTGTCATTGGTTAACATAATTACCTTCATCTGGACACACTCAGTAAAGGATTACTGTAATAGTAATAACGACATGATTTGATTTCATGCTTTGGTTCCAGCCGCTCTGATTGGACAGTGATTTGTTGTGACAGCTAATGGAGACCTCAGTCAGCGTTGCTTCCTGCTTTGTGTTCTGGTGGTTCCAGCCAATTGGTGCACAGTCTGGTTCTCATTAGCTATGCACAGACCCCTCCCAGTGTATTCTGGGAGTCGGTGTTTCTCAGATTTTGTGTACCAGAGACCTGCTGTCGCAGCCACACACGGGTTTCCAGAATCCCTCTTCAGAGAATGTGTGAACAGAGTGTTCCAGAAAGTTCTGGCCAGTGGCATTAATAAGTAAGGTTGACCCAGTTATTTTCCTTTGTTGACTAAACAGTCACATACAAGATGAACTTGTGGTCAACACTGCTTGATCCTGAGACACAGGTGTAAGTGTCCATTGAGTTTACACTCAGGACATTGGTTTGGGAAACACAAGTCCATATTCTATAACGCATTGGCCAAAGTCCAGGTTTAAAAAATTTCCCAGTTTCATTCCATGGTTGATTCAGTTGGTGTTCTCAATGTGAAGACACAATGTCTTCACCAATGACATGAACAATCAGAGAGGGAACAGATGCTATCGCTGTTATGAAGGAAACCAAATGCACAGTGTGGTTTATAGGGTGCTGCTGAGAAGCCGTAGACTGCAGGACAGCTTGATTGCTATGAAAGACTCACGCTGATGTATGTGCAAGCATACACACGTACTGTATGTGCACACGCATGCTCACGCACACCTATGCAAATGGGCACAAACACACAAGACTTATCTACTAATATCCTACAGAAGAAATAGCAGGGATGTCCTGCTAGATATGAAATTATACTGCATTAGTCTTATCATAAGGGGCAGGGAGGGTAACTGAGAGAGGTAGTGGGAGAGGAAGGGGGGGAGGGGAAGACTGTGAATGGGAAACAGAAAGAGGGAAAGAGAGGAGGGAGCGAGAGAAATAAGGTGATCAAGAGAGGGAGGGAAGAAGTAAGAGGAAGGGAGGAGGGGGGGAGAGACTTTACCCGAGTCTCTTCCTGACTCACCTGAAGGTCTGAACGCTGTCCCACATCTTTCCAAAGTGATTAGCTGTAATTGTGTTCACCAGTGATGCTCAACCACATGGCTGTGCTAGGAGAGCCCACAGGTGATGGCCAATCAGGACCACAGAGGTGTTTACTTCCTGTGTGCGTCTGGTGTGTAGAAAACGCCATCTTGGCAAGCCAACCCACAGCCTCAGTGATAGCGTTCTGTCAAATGTATTGCTTTGACTTTGCTCCATGCGTTTTGCATTTGTGAAAGGTTGCGACCGCAGAGCAGTGGGAGAACGCCTCTCAGGAACGGTTGCCAGCGTGACAGGTTCTAGCTGGGAGGAAAAGCGTGGAAGGCCATGATGAAGTGCTCTGTAATGAAGTTGGCTGTAATGATACCAGCGCCACTGCTGTCCTGCTGGAGGGAGAAAAATGACCCTGTCAGGAGAAAGAGAAGATGAGAAAAATGTCTCTCAGAAAACCCCTTTTTCTTCATGTAATACGGTGCTTGGCTGAGTCCCTGCTGCCTCACAGCCAAGCTTGCACCCTGAAGAGGGAGGAGGGGGGGAGGAGAGGAGGAGGGGGAGAAGAGGGGAGGAGGGGCAGAGGAGTGGAGAGGAGGGGGAGAGGGGAGGAGAAGGGGGAGAGGAGGGGGAGAGGAGTGGAGTGGAGGGGAGGAGGGGGAGAGGGAGAGGAGTTGAGAGGAGGGGTGAGGAGTTGAGAGGAGAGGAGGGGGAGAGGAAAAGAGAGAGTGGGGGAGGTGAAGCAGGGAGAAAGGAGGGAGTGAGGGAGAGGAGAGGTAGGGGGTGGAGAAGAGAAGAGAGGGGGAAAGAGGGGAGGAAGGAGAGGGGCGCGAGGAGGAGAGGACACAGCTGGCCACAGTCTACTGACACGGTATTCTGATTGGTATTTTATGAAACCAGTAATGTGAGTATAAATGAGCTTTGAATGACTGGAATTAATGATTAAATATGTGTGACAGAGAATATCCACAACGATCTATGCTCATATCTAACCAGAGTTTCCAGTCTGAGAAATACTCCTGATAGAGAACGTTATACTAAATGATGCAGTAGGTGGCTTTCTGGATAAAGAGCAAAGTTGAGAACATAAAATTCATTAAACAGATGTGTAAGGAACTGTCCCCGCAGACCGAGATACAGCAGGGATTCATTCAGAGACGGGTCCGGCATCCTTATTCTGGTACAAGCCTACCGAGACAACAAACAGACAGGTGGGGTGTGTTTATGTGTGTGTGTGTGGGGGGTGTGTTTATGTGTGTGTGTGTGCAGGGTGTGTTTATGTGTGTGTGTGTGTGGGGTGTGTTTATGTGTGTGTGTGTGTGGGGTGTGTTTATGTGTATGTGTGTGTGGGGTGTGTTTATGTGTGTGTGTGTGTGGGGTGTGTTTATGTGTGTGTGTGTGTGTGGGGTGTGTTTATGTGTGTTTTTATGTGTGACTGTGTGTGTGGGTGTGGGGGGGGGGTAAAGAAAGAGAAGGGGGGAGATGAGTATGAGAGACAGAAAAGCCTGTTCCCTCTCCTGGAACGGCAGAGCAGATGGTATGCTGCTGTCGCTAGGCTGTACTACGAGAGCCAGGCTTGACCTTCCAAACCTTGCTAGGTCATGCTAAAGGCCAGAGGGCTAATGCTAAGCTTGCTACACACGCTAGGCCACTACCAGTGGTTAAGACGAGAGCTGCGTAGCGAAGCTTGCTATATGCCAAGCATCAAGAACTGATAAAGCTACGAGAGGCAGTCGGGGCATAGCTATCTCCACAGGCTGGGCACTACTTTGATTTATGAGTGTGGTTCAATAGAAATGTGAAGTGAAAATACTGTGTGATTTGAAGTGGTGTACACCGGGCATTGTTTTAAGGAATAGTTTCTCATTTTGTTTCTTTTTCAGGATGTTTGCAGCCTTGATGGGTCTCTTGAACCGCTGTTGAACCATCTTCAAAGCATGGATATAAGGAAGATTCAATGCCATGGACACGAGCCAGAAGTCCACATGAGAAGACTGCAACCATCCTCTGAGATCCGAGCCCAAGGCCGTAGACATGCCCAGGTTGAAGAGAGGTCACAAAGTTCAAGTCTCATCCACCGCCTGCGCCCTCTTGTGGCCGTCTGTGAAACTGCACTAAAGGCTCACCTGAGGCTGGACGACAGACAGCAAGGAGCTGCTGTCTTCTCCGTCCAACAGAAGTAACCCTGCCAGGCTGAACTGGCCTGACCCACTGCTGGTGGATAGATCATTGGTTGTTTTCAAGATCGGGTACGAAAGAGAGACCTACTTACCTGACCTACCTTCAATCTTGAATTTTGTTTGGGATCAATGAAGTGCGTTAAATTGAATGACTCCTGACCTATCAACGACCGATACCATTTTGCTGACCCTCCCCAGTTTCATAGAGTTGCCTTTGATCATTTAAGCATGCAGCATGCTCTCACACACTCATCATGCCCTGACAGGAATCTCATCCTGCCCTGACAGGAAATGAACCCAGCAAACAAAGATTAAACTAATTTTGAGCCATCAAATATCAGTGATAGTTTTTCCAGTAGCAGCGAAAAAACCCTACAATAATCACCATTTGAGAACTGTGGTAAAAAAAAACAAATGGCTTTATGTTATTCCATCAACCCAAGGCGAAAGCCAGAAAGGACTGGTATTTATTCAACAGGATTGTTTTGGCCTGTTTTTAATAAATTGCTGTCTTGAATTTCGATGCCAGGTTTGATAATTAAACGATTCAATCAAAACATATAATGTAAATGATTAAAAAGAAACAGTATCTCTCTTCTGAAGGTTGGAGTCTCAGCAGAGCCAAGGAATGCTGCAGTGTTTCCCTGAGCCAAGCTCTGCTCTCTCACCACGAGAGCAGCACACAACCCTCTCTCTCTTAACCTGTGGAGGACTTTAGGATCTTCTGTTATCAAAAAGTATCAGGATAAACCTTTTGGAGTTTCTCGGTTTCTCGTTGACATCCCACAACTAGCCTGCTGATGTTGCCGTCCATGTCAGAGCAAGGCCCAGGCCTGCTCTGCCTGGGGTGGAGGGGTTTAAGACAGACATGTAGGTGCTGAGTGTCTGTGAGAACTGTTGGAGAACCCCAAGAGTTCCAGTGTGATGATCAGCACGGTTGATCAGCCAGGGTATCCTTGCTTTCTCCCATTCTGTCAGAGACAGGCATGAAGAGAGATTCTTGGCTCCACATGTGTCCTGATCCAGTTGAAGAGAGTTGGCGGAGGGCTGTCATCCTTGTTCACGGAGCAAAAGAGTTCTGGGGAGGAGTGAAGGTGGAGAGGACAAGGAGAGGAGTGAAGGTGGAGTGGTGGCTGAGTGGAGGAGGAGAGGAGGAGGAGTGAAGGAGGAGAGGAGGACAGGCGTGAAGGTGGAGTGGTGGCTGAGTGGCGAAGGAGAGGAGGATAAGTGAAGGTGGAGAGGAGGAAGAAATATGGTGGATGGTTGGAGGCAGGAGGGCAGCTACAGAAGAACGGAAGTATGTGTGTGTGTGTGTGTGTGTGTGTGTGTAAGAAAGAGAGAGAGAGTGTGTGCGTGTGAGAGAGAGTGTGTTTGTGTGTGTGTGTGAGAGAGAGAGAGAAAGAGAGAGAGTGTGTGTGTGTGTGTGAGAGAGAGAGAGAGAGAGAGAGAGTGTGTGTGTATGTGTGTGTGTGTGTGTGTGTGTGTGAGAGAGAGAGAGAGAGAGAGAGAGAGAGAGAGAGTGTGTGTGTGAGTGTGTGTGTGTGTGAGAGAGAGAGTCTGTGTGTGTCCTCTAGGAGCTGTAAGCCAGGACAGGCTTTCTGTTTCTTGATCTCTCACCTACCTGCCAGAGGCCTGTTTACACGGAGCTGACTCAGAGCAGCCTTCTGCCTTCTTCCCACACACGTACACACACACTCACACATACACACACAATCATACAAACACACACACACTCACACAAAAATAGTGTACTGTGCACATCAACGTACACATTAGTGTACACATTAGCACACACATGCATACACACAATTTATACATCCTACGTAACACACACACATACTGTACACTGGAATGCACACACACACACACACACACACACACACACACACACACACTGTACACTGAAACGCACACACACACACGCTGTACACCGAAATGCACACACGCACACCCTCCTTGACCAGTAGCATACTGAGATCATGTTCTGTCAAACATACATACATTTCTCCACACACGTAGTACCTTCCTGTACTGACCTCACAGGTACACATTACGTGCGCAAGTATTTGTGAGTGTGTCAGTGTGCTGTGAGTGTGTGTGTGTGTGACAGTGTGTGTGTGTGTGTTAGTGTGTGTGTGTGTGTCAGTGTGAGTGTGTGTGTGTGTGTGAGCGTGTGTGTGTGTGTGTGAGAGACAGTGTGTGTGTGTCAGTGTGTCAGTGTGTGTGTATGTGTGTGAGCATGTCAGTGTGTGTGTGTGTGTGTGTTAGTGTGCGAGCATGTGTTTGTGAGTGTGTGTGTGTGTCAGTGTGTGTGTGACAGTGTGTGTGTGTGTGTGTGCTAGTGTGTCTGTCAGTGTGAGTGTGTGTGTGTGTGTGTGACAGTGTGTGTGTCAGTGTGTGTGTGTGTGTGTGTGAGTGTGTATGTGTCAGTGTGTGTGTGACAGTGTGTGTGTGTGTGTGTGTCAGTGTGTCAGTGTGTGTGTATGTGTGTGAGCATGTCAGTGTGTGTGTGTGTGTACGTGTCAGTGTGCGAGCCAGTGTTTTTAATGTGTGTCAGTGTGTGTGAGTGTGTGCTAGTGTGTGTGTGTGTCAGTGTGTGAGTGTGTGTGTGACAGTGTGTGTGCGTGCTAGTGTGTGTGCATGTGTCAGTGTGTGAGTGTGTGCTAGTGTGTGTGTCAGCGTGTGTGTCTGTGCTAGTGTGTGTGTGTGTGTGTGTGTTAGTGTGTGAGTGTGTGTGTGTGTCAGTGTGTAAGTGTGTGTGTCAGTGTGTAAGTGTGTGTGTGTCAGTGTGTTTGTGTTTGTGTGTGTGTGTGCATGCAAGTGTGTGTGTGTGTCAATGTGTGTGTCAGCGTGTGAGTGTGTGTATGTGTTAGCGTGTAAGTGTGTGCTAGTGTGTGTCAGTGTGTGAGTGTGTGTGTGTCAGTGTGTGAATGTGTGTGTTTCAGTGTGTCAGTGTGTGTGTGCCAGCGTGTGAGTGTGTGTGTGTGCTAGTGTGTATGTGTGCATGTGTTAGTGTGTGAGTGTGTGTATGTGTCAGCGTGTGTGTCAGCGTGTGTGTGTCAGCGTGTGTGTGTGTCAGTGTGTGAGTGTGTATATGTGTTAGCGTGTGTGCTAGTGTGTGTGTGTGTGTGTGTGTGTGTGTGAGTGTGTGAGTGTGTGAGTGTGTGTACGTGTCAGTGTGTGAGTGTGTGTGTATGAGACAGTGTGTGAGTGTGTGTGTATCAGTGTGTAAGTGTGTGCCAGTGTGTGTTTGTCAGCGTGTGTGTGTCAGTGTGTGAGTCTGTGTGTGTGTGTGTGTCAGCGTGTGTGTGTGTGTGTGTGATTAAAGGGCAGAGCCCAGGAGATCAGGAGCAGGACATGCCTGTATAATGGGGCTGATATGTGTGTTAACTTCAGCACACTGAAGCTCATTGATGGAGCAGTTCACATTTTCCTCTGAGCTGGAACCTCCAGGTGGTCTGCCCTTGACGGCTTTCTCCTGTTCACAGAGGTAGGTGTGTGGGTACAGTATGTAGAAGTGTGTGTCTGTGTGATGCCTGTACATGTGTTTCCCAGTGTGTGTGTCAGGGCTTTATGAGTGTTTGTACATGTAGGTGTGTAGATGTGTCTGTACAATACTGTAGACTTGTTTATGTAAGAGTGTGTCTGTGTGTAGGGGTGTAGATATGTGTGTTTTAGATTTGTCTATGTATTTGTTGTTGCTATTTTTGGGCCTCAGATCTCCATACAGCCTGTATTTGCATTGCATGTACACGAGTGCGTGTGCATATGTGCTCTGTCAAAATGATCCTCGTTCTTCACTGCAGACGTCTCCATCCAAGAGAAGCATGCTTTAATAAGTCAGGATTTCCTTTCAGCTGGCAGTGCTCGCCCTGAACACATCTCCTCTCCTCCTCCACCCTGAACACATCTCCTCTCCTCCTCCACCCTGAACACATCTCCTCTCCTCTTACGCCCTGAACACATCTTCCCTCTTCTCCACCATCCTGTACACGTCTCCTGTCCTTCTCTCCCCCACCCTGTACACATCTCCTCTCCTCCTCCACCTTGTACACATCTCTTATCCTCCTCTCCACCACCCTGAACACATCTCTTCTCCTCCTCTCCTCCTCCACCCTGAACACATCTCTTCTCCTCCTCTCCACCACACTGTACACATCTCCTCTCCTCCTCCCCTCCTCCACCCTGAACACATCTCTTCTCCTCCTCTCCACCACCCTGTACACATCTCCTGTCCTCCTCTCCTCTGCCCTGAACACATCTTCCCCTCTCCTCTCCTTCACCCTGTACACATCTCTTCTCCTCCCCTCCTCCGCCCTGAACACATCTCAATTTCCTCCCCTCCTCCACCCTGAACACAGACTGTGAAATCAAGTGAGACTATGGAATCAAGTAAATCTTCTGTAAGATTACAAGGCAGGCAGGTCGGTCATTGTACACCAGTTAGGAATGGTGATGCCTTTTTCATGTGTAACAGTCCAGTGTGAACCCAGCTTTCGGCTCGACAAGCTAGTGAGACAGTGAGACAGCAGGCCTACGAGGGACTGGACAGCTCACCTGTCACCCAGACATCTTATCGCACGATCTGTTGTCAGTCATTTATTCTAAAGCCTTCTGCTCTTTCTCCATAATCTCTTGATCTTCTAATCAGCGATTGTTGCTCAACAAGGCAGAATCCGGGTGTTTAACTGATGACCCTGGCTTTTTGGGAGATAAAGAGATAGCCCATGAACGATCCCTGGGACTCAATGCACACAGACACAGTCAAACACACAGACACACTTAAACACACACAGACACACACAGACATGCAAAAATGCTCAAACAGACAGACACACGTCGACACAGTTATGCACAAACACATGCGTACTGCATGTGTGTCTCTACCTGGGTGGGTTTGTGTGTGTGTTTGTGTGTTCAACACACCATCCATTTCACAACCACCATGGTGTCTTTGAGGATTTGGGAGGTTCTTAGGCTGCAGATAAGAAAAAGTATGTGTGACCTCCACACTGTGTGATCTGGTCTGTCTGTTCACACAAGATCAACCCTACTTGCACATCTCTCTCTCCTACAGGAGCACATCTCTCTCCTACAGGAGCACATCTCTCTCACCCGCAGAATTATCTCTCTCTTCTACAGGAACACATTTCTCTCCTACAGGAACACTTTTTGCTGTCCTACAGGATCACATCTCTCTCTCCTACTGAAGTAC
>BROE01000016.1:1021203-1059614 GCA_036571765.1 Plecoglossus altivelis
TCTCTCTTATCCTCCCTCACTCCTCTCACCCCTCTTCTCTCTCTCTCTTATCCTCCCTCACTCCTCTCACCCCTCTTCTCTCTCTCTCTTATCCTCCCTCACTCCTCTAACTTGATTCCTCTTTCTTTGTCTCCGTCTACAATCTTGTCTAGGTTCTCTCTCTCCCATTCATTTCTTTTTTTCCTTCTCTCACTTGCGTTCACTCCCGTCTGTATGTGGACGTGATCTAAGGACTTGCGATTTTGTCTTCACACACATTGGAACATCTCACACTCACACACATGAGAACATCTTACACACACACTAGAACACCGCTCTCTCACACACATTAGAATAGCTCACACACACGCACACACAAACATCAAAACAGGTCTCTCTCACACACACATGCACATTAGCATAGCTTTCTCACTCACACCAAGATTAGCCGAATTCTTATGTTCACTCATATATACACAAACATACACACACATTAGATTAGAATACTTCCCTCACATACAAACACACACACACACACACACACACACACACACACACACACACACACGCAGTCATCAAGATTGCTTTCACAACATGGCCTAACCACCTGTAGCTGTTGCATTGTGTGTCTGCCAAGGAGAAGAACAGTGAACCAAACTGGAAAAGGTTTGTGTGCCCCCCTCTCTTTAGCTTCCCCCCTCTCCCTCTCTCTCTCTCTCTCTCTCTCTCTCTCTCTGTGTCTCTCTCTGTCTATCTCTCTAGCTTGCTGTCTAGAATAAATTAGTCCACTAGAACACTGCATGTTAAAGAAGTAGAAACTTACATACGTATGAATCCCAAAGAACCGCACAGGTTAGCTCTCTCTCTCTTTCTCTCTCTCTCTCTCTCTCTCTCTCTCTTTCTCTCTCTGTCTCTCTCTGTCTCTCTCTCTCTATCTCTCTAGCTTGCCGTCTCTCTCTGTATCTCTTTCTCTCTCTTCTCTGCTTCTTTCCCTCTCCCTGCCTCATTCTCCTGCTCCCTCAGTCTTTCTCTGCCTCTTACTCTCCTTCTACCCCTCTCTGTCTCTCTTTTCTCTCTTTTCTCTCTTTTCTCTCTTTTCTCTCTTTTCTCTCTCTCTCTCTCTCTCTCTCTCTTACAGACTAGGGGAGGGTTAACAAGTAAGAGAAGGGGCAGGGGGTGTGCCCGGCGAGGCAGACGGCCCTCCTACTGTGCTGTGATTGGCTGAGTAAGGTGTGAGTGAGTCCCAGGGTGACCAGTGGGAGGAATGAGGGGGGGTGGCTATCGTCCAGGAGGCTGGACACTTCCAGGACAACCTCCAGGGGGCTAAAAGCCCCTTCACACGCTGCTGGAGCAGAAGAGCACTGGAGCCAGGGAGAGAGGCAGAGAGAGAGCTAGGGAGAGAGACATCACACACAGCAGAGATACAAGCAGCAACTGTTGCTTTCAACTTGGGTGCCGTCACTCGTCCTCTTCTTCTCTCCTCGCAGAGCTTGGACACACACTCTCTCTTCCACGCACGCACTCTCTTTCGCAGAGACACACTCTCTTTCACGTGCACACACACGCAAGCACGCTTACACCACGGACGGAGCGTCCACCGCAGGACCGAGAGGACAGTGTGTAAAGAGAGGCAGAAAGGAAGAATCACCCTGCTTTTTCATCCTCAGGCAGAAGACGGATTTAACCTTTTCTTCTCCTGCACACTTTTTTTCTCTCCTCCTCTCCCTTTTCCCTCGAGTCACTGGGGACCTTTAGGACATCTTCTCCCTCCTCATCCTCCTCCTCCTCCTCCTCATTCTGCTCCTGTCTTCCACTCAGCTCCTCCAGCATGGCAAGGGGACTCAGAAGCCGCCAGGCCGCGGGCCTGCCACACTCCCTCTTCCCCGTCCTCCTCCTCCTCCTCCTTTCCTCCACCTGCTCCTCGGCGGCGGACGAGTACGATTACTACAGCTGGCAGTCGGACAACTTCCACAATGGCCGCTTCTATACCAAGCAGCCGCAGTGCGTGGACATCCCGGCCGACATGCGCCTGTGCCACAACGTGGGCTACAAGAAGATGCGTCTGCCCAACCTGCTGGACCACGAGACCATGCCTGAAGTCAAGCAACAGGCCGGCAGCTGGGTGCCGCTCCTGGCCAAGCGTTGCCACGGTGACACGCAAGTGTTCCTCTGCTCGCTGTTCGCCCCCGTGTGTCTCGACCGGCCCATCTACCCGTGCCGCTCGCTGTGCGAGGCGGTGAGGGACAGCTGCGCTCCCGTCATGGAGACCTACGGCTTCCCCTGGCCAGAGATGCTGACCTGCGACAAGTTCCCCATCGACAACGACCTCTGCATCCCCATGCAGTTCTCAGGGAACCCTGCCACGCCACCTACAGGTAAGAGGACTAGACTGCCACTAAAGTCAACATGTATGGTTTGGTTATTGAGCTATCCACAGCTTCAGCATGGAAGATAGGGGTTACATGACGGTGAGGGTGAGGTAAGGGCGAGGGAGTGGGTGAGGTGGGTGTGTATGTGTTTGTAGATGTGTGAAGATAGTGCTGTAAGTGCAAGTATTGAGTGTGTGTGTCTCTCTTTATTGACTAGCATCACACACGCACGCACACATGCACACACACGCACACATGCACACACACACATATGCACACATACACACATGCGTACATGCACACACATACACACATGCACACTTGCGCACACACACAAGCACACGCACACATGCACACACACGCATACATGCACACACGCACATGCACACACACACACATATGCACACATACACACATGCGTACATGCACACGCACACACACACACATGCACACTTGCGCACACACACAAGCACACACACGCGTGCACACACACGTATGCACACACACACACACCCCTCTTGAAGGTGGACATTCAAACATTCCTCTAGTCTCCCAGTCATTAATCAGTCATTCTGGGTACAAGGAGAATGTTTTACTTTCAAAGGAAAACAAGTCAGAAGACTTTGCTGTTAGGACACTAACTTTGTAGAAGACACAGCAGGAAAAGAGTGTGTGTGCACATGTGAGAAAGGGAAAGAGGGAGTGTGTGTGTGCACGTGCGAGTGTGTATGAGTGTGGGAGAGAGAGTGAGAGAGAGAGGGAGACAAACAAAGGAAGAGAGAGAGACAGAGAGAGAGACAGAGAGAGGGAAAGAGAGAGATACTGTGTGTGTCCCAGCCACTGAAGCATTCTTAACAAAAGCAATGATGAGAAAAAGAGAGGGGGGGGGCAGAAAGCGAGAGAGGGGGGAGGGGAGTCTGATAGAGAGGAGACTAGTGGGGGAGAAAATAAGAGACAGAGAGAGGGGGCAGGAAGGAGAGAGCGAAAGAGAGACAGAGAGTGAGAGAGGGATTAAGAGTCAACAGCAAAAAGGGGTTGATGAAGGTCTGGTCTAGTCCATTGAATCTGATGTGGGGTTTGTGTGTGTGTGCGTGAAAGTATTTCTGTGTGAGTGTGTGTGTGCAGGCGTGTGTGTTCCAGCCTTTGTGTGCCCTGTCAGTTAGCAGGCTAATTACCCAGCAGCACTAATGAGGCTACATCCTTGAACAATCCAGAGAAGAAGAGAGAGCATGGGGCGAGCTACTGTCTGAGCGAGAGGAGGGGGGTGAGAGAGACGGCTGGCAGATAGAGACACAGAGAGAGGGGGGGAGGTATGAGAGAGGATACAGAGAAAGAAAAGGGAAAGAGGGAGCTCTTCCAGTTGGCAAAAAAACCAAAGTTCTTCCACTTTTTTCAGTTGAGACTGAAGAGATCTTGGGATTCCTCAGCTTGGTTTGTGGTGCTGTGATTGGGGGCGGCCCGTTTCCAGCCAGTGCCAAAGCTTGGAGCCAGTTATGTCCTCCTGAGTCAACGTATCAAACTGTCTAGCCCTCAGGACTGGGGGAGGTCCTTTACCGCAACGCCTCCAGTCAGACGCAGAAAGATAAATGAAGAAATAAAGTTAGTAAGGAAAGGGACCTTATCAGGGAGAAAAAACTACTTTCTGTCAATGCTGAGCTTTAGAATAATGGATAGTTTCTGAGCACGATGCAGGTTTGTTTAATCACTGTGTGTGATGGGGTGTTGAGGACAAACGGCTCAGCCCCTGTGCCAGCCTCTGCTCCGCTCCCCCTGTCTTCCTCTCCTCTCTTCCTCCTCTATCCTCTCCTCCTCTCCTCCTCTAAGCCGCTCTTCTTTTCCTCTTCTCCTTCACCCCTCTCCTCTCCCGCTCTTCAGTAGTGATGCTCTGCTCCTTTTCTCATGTCCTGCTATCCTGCTTTCCTCCTTTTCCCTTCATTTCCCCTCTTCTCCTCTTCTCTCCTATCCCATCCTCTCATCTCCTCCCGTCCCCCTTTTCCTCCTCTCATCTCCCCTCCTCTCCTTTCCTCTCCCTCATCTCCTCTCCTCTCATATCCCTCTCCTCTCATCTCCCCTCCTTTTCCCTTCCTCTCATCTCCCCTCCTCTCCTCTCCTCACCCCTCCTCTCGTCTCCTCTCCTCCACTAAGTTAAGCAACACCACCAGTGTCCCAGCAGGAAGTGGACCCCAGCTAGCTCCCAGTGTGGAGTGCTCAGAGAGCATGCTGCTAGGAAAATGGTTGTGATGTTTTCATAGGAAAAGGATCAACTATGTGACACGTTCGGTCTCGGCCTCCATAACTCATTCTTGTACTCGCTCCCTGCAAAGTCGACACTACGTGTTGCACCTGAGACCGTTCTAAACCTGGATGTTTGTGTGTCTAGAGCACTTTCTGTAGGGTTAGTATGTTTAGAACATGTTAGTTATTTAGACAATGTAAAGGGACAAAATGATTTACATTGATGGCACTAAAGTGTGCTACCTTTTCTGCTCTTGAAGAGCATTCTGTCTTTGGTTGTTCTCATGAATACTCTGAGATTTAACATTTCCATCTATGGCCTCGGACAGTAGGACAGGCCAGGGAGGACACACCCAGCAGGGAGCACATAGGGCCTGGATCTGGCCAGATCCACCCATATCCAGGGTGATGTGTCTCCAAGGTGATGTGTCTCCAAGGTGATGTGTCTCCAGGGTGATCTGTCTCAAGGGTGATGTGTCTCCAGGGTGATGTGTCTTCAAGGTGATGTGTCTCCAGGGTGATGTGTCTTCAAGGTGATGTGTCTCCAGGGTGATGTGTCTCCAGGGCAAGGTGATGAAGGCCCCAGGCTGTCAGGGGTCAGCTGGATTACATGACACAGCACAGTGGTGGGCCACTATAGAAAATGGTAGCAAAGTCAGTTTCACCTCCCTACTCCCTGATTTTGGCCCAGACAGGGAGAGGGGTGTGTGTGTGTGTGTGTGTGTGTGTGTGTGTGTGTGTGTGTGTGTGTGTGTGTGACTGTAAATGTGTTTCTGCCTGTGTGTGTTAGTGAGGGAAATTTTTGGGGAGGGTTTGATTAAATATGTTTTTATTGTTGACAGACAGACTCAAGCAGACACACAGGCAGACAGGCAGACAGACAGACATACAGACAGACAGACAGACAGACAGACAGACAGACAGACAGACAGACAGACAGACAGACAGACAGAAAGACAGACAGAAAGACATAGGCAGACATAGAGAGACAGACAGACAGGCAGACAGACAGGCCTGCAACATGAATGCGGACCATCTGAGGAGGAACAGTAGTCCAGCGTTGTTCGTCCATGGAACACTGCAGCTTGCGTCTTCACAGACTGTATGTTTGTGTTCCGCATGGGCCCGGGCAAAGCTTCGTGCACGCCGGCTTTTAGGGTGCCCGTGGGGGTGAAGGAGGGGGTGGCCCCTGCCAGACCTGCCCCCCAAACCCCCACAGACCTGCCCCCCTAGCCCCCCTAGACCTGCTCCCCAACCCCCCTAGACCTGCCCTCAGTCTCCAGGCAGGCTGCATTTAAACACATGTCCAGCCCTCGCACACGAACTCTGCCTGTGCTCCATCCGGGGCACGGCAGTGTTTCATGTTGAAATGTGTTACTGCTATAGAACTGAGCAGAGCCAATGGGCCATGAGCTGGAGACCTGAACGGCATGTACACAGGCACCCTGGGAGAGCAGCCTTCACAATACACAGGGAACATCTCTGTGTGAGTGTGTGTGTGTGTGCTCTCTGCAAGATCTGGCTGTGAAGTAGTTTGGCCAGCTTGCACTCAGAATGGCATCCCATAATACTCCATATCTCAGCTCACTCTCCTTTCCTTCCTACCCTCTGCCCCTCTCTCCTCCTCTCCTCCTCCGTGCCCTCTCTCCTCCTCTCCTCCCTGTTCTCTCCTCTCTCTACTGCCTTCTTTAAAAGGGATTGGAGGTGTGAGTGTGTGTGTGTGTATACATATAAGAAAGAGAGAGAGAGTTTGTGAAAGAGAGAGCGACATAGTGTGAGTGACAAAGATAACTAAAAAGAGATTGAGAGAAAGAGAGAGAGAGGGAAACAGTCTGTGAGTCAGTGAGCGATAGAGAGTGAAAGAGAGAAAGGAAGAGAGAGAGAAAAACAGAGAGAGAGAGAGAGAGAGAGAGAGAGAGAGAGAGAGAGAAAGAGTGAGTCGGTATGTGGCTCACTCCTGAAGCATTGCGTCACAATGTGTGTGTCTGTGTCTGTGAGTGTGTGAGTGTGTGTGTGAGTGTGAGTGCATGTGTGTCCATGTCACCACCATATCATTAGAGCAGAGAGCTTCTGTATAAAAAGGCCTCCCACGTTGAATGCATGGGAACTCCATTTAGCTGAGTCTAGGTAACTTACACACACTCACATTAAGACACACACAGACTGGCAGTTAGTTGGAAGAGGCAGGGTTGACCTCCCTGTGAGCCAGGCTATGGGGCATACTGAACTTTGACCCTCCCCATTATCTGGCCAGACTGACAAGGTCTGGACTGGGATGATGACCTCTGACCTCTGACCTGGGCTGGAGGCCCAGTCTGCTTGGCTGTGAGTGTGGGACTGTTGGATAATAGGAGGTTGATAAACATCTGATAGGTGAAGAGGCTGGATGAGGAAACCCAGAGACCGTTCAGATCAGATTAGATGTTCACAGAGGGAAATTCTTGTTGTTTAGGTCAGTGTTACCTAGGCCTCCACTACCACCAAGCCCCCCTGCCTCCCCTGCCTCCCCCACCTCCCCCGCCTCTGCTGTGCCGCTGGTGACTGGGGTGTGAGGACGGTGATTCACCGACTCTGGACAGACGGGACTTCACACGGGACTCATCTCAGATGAAAGAGTATGCACAACCACTGAAATAGACATGCAAACACACACTCTCTTGAGGCCCACTTCGTGCTAAAGACAACCTCACAGACTCCTGGTGTTTGTCCTATATACTGTACCATGAACATCAATAGAGGTGGAGGCCCTATTTATACTCAAGCTAACAGAAACAGCAAATAAACACAGGCATCTGTGCAGTCAGTCTATATACTGGCGTAAACATGTAAACACAGACATTCGAAACCTGAGGAGCCCTGTGAGCAAGGGAGGACAAGTCTCGGGTCTGTGTTTGAACGTGCTGTGTGTGTGTGTTTGTGTTTGGAAGGACTGTGCTACGTGCGTGGGTGTGGTGGTGGCTTCATCTATACATGCTTACCTGTGTGCGTATGTGGAAAAGCCATTTGCGAAATTTGAGGACGTCATCACTAGGTTCATTGATGTGCTTTTGTAACTTCTATGGCATGATTGCCAGGTTCAGTGATGTCATCGTTATGTGTAGTAATGTCATTGCCAGATTCAGTGATGTCATTGCCAAGTTCAGTGATGTCATTGTTAGTTGTAGTGATGTCATTTCCAGGTGTAGTGATGCCATTGCCAGGTGTAGTGATGTCATTGTTAGTTGTAGTGATGTCATTGCCAGGTGTAGTGATGTCATTGTTAGTTGTAGTGATGTCATTGCCAGGTGTAGTGATGCCATTAACAGATCTCCTGTCTGCTTTGACCCTGCAGCATTGAAGGCGTGTCCGCCGTGTGACAATGAGCTGAAGGCAGACACCATCATGGAGCATTATTGTGCCAGCGACTTTGGTGAGCACACCCACGCGAACACACACACAGACACACACAGACAAAGGCACACGCTAACACACACAGACACACACACGCGAACACACACGACACACACACAGACAAAGGCACACGCACACAGACACGCACACACGCACACACAAATGCACAAACACACACACACACAAATTGAATGCTACAACAGTATTCGAAAGGCTATACATCATCCCCATATTGTAACTGTGTTGAGTTCAAGGTAGGTTGTTCACGATGATAACCAGTGCACCAGTCAGTCGAGCATCCAGCAAACCAAGCTAGGCATCCATTCAGTCAGCAGTGAAGTTGTTCTCTTTGCCAACGCTCGAGTCTGTCATGTAAGAAGACAGGTAGGCAACCAGCCAGCAAGTCAGTATTCCTGCCAGCAGTTGAAACACACAGCCAACCAGTCTGACAGGAAACAAAGGAAACAATTTGCACAAACGGTCAGTCAAATCTGGTGCAGCCGGACTGGATTATGAAAAAGCATGGTGAAATATGGACTGTATGGACATAGAGAGACATAAAGACAGAGAGAGGCATGGAGGGGCAGGCACAGAGACAGTGCCACAGAGAGAGAGAGAGAGAGAGAAACAGAGACAGAGACAGAGAGGCAGAGAGACAGAGAGACAGAGAGACAGAGACACAGAGAGAGGCAGAGATGTCTCTAGTTTAGTTCATACTGTGCTATGTGTATTAGCATAATTGTGTGTGTGTGTCTGTGTGTGTGTATCTGTGTGTGTGTGTGTGTGTATCTGTGTGTGGGTGTGTGTGTCTGTGTGTGTGTGTGTGTGTGTGTGTGTGTGTGTGTGTGTGTGTGTGCATGGTGAAGGCAAAGATCCCTCAGTCCTTTGAGACCTCATCATGAATCAGAGAGAGGAGTCATGATGAGTATGATCTGGACCACGATGACCGTGTCTTCCAGGAATGAGATTTCAACAGACCTGGCAATCCAGTGTCCTCTTCCAGTTCATTCTATTAGATAAAAGGACTGCCAAACAGCCAAGTCCTCAAACTTTGTAGACCAATACAGCTCTCCTCCCTTCCACAGCCGGTCCTCACGCCTGCCTTGTGTTATAAGAGGACATGGAAAAAGTTGAACCAAAACAAATCAGGGGTCTACATATTGTAGTCCAACTTAACACAAACAACACTTAAATTCTGCCCATGTCAGGCCAAGAGCTCTGGTGAGATCCCTTGTAATCTATCGAGGCCAGAAATTTCATCCAGATTATTTATTTTCCAGCATAATTGAGACATTGAATAACGTCATATTACTCACTAAAGGGAGAGAATGAGGAACTAGATTATCATGATGGTAGACTGGCCTATCAAAAGACTGGAACCTGATCTCAATTGGTGGCAGGCAGCCAATCACGGACTAGCATTAGCAAGTGCCTTTCTTGGCCAACCCAGTTGTCTTCTGGGCCATAGCCAACCAGACATGAAGTACAGCAACTCTAATCCTGTCCTATCCTGTGTAGCTTTGACTTCAGTTTTACTGTTGAGAAACTTCAAAACAAAGTAAGAGTAGCTAGTATGAACATGTGGAACCCTCTCAACCTTTCACCCTCTCACCCTACCCCATCATCTTCTGACCTCTGACCTTTCACCTCCAGCCTTTCAACCCTTTCATGTATTTCATCCTCATCTCCTGTTTCTGAATCCAGATGCGTGTTCAGGACAGGTTGCCCGGATTGAAACACAAAGGGTGACTGACAGGAGTATATAGAAAAGGAGGGATGAGAGAGAGAGGGAGATGGGGGATGAGAGAGAGAGGGAGCTGGGGGATGAGAGAGAGAGGGAGCTGGGGGGATGAGAGAGAGGGATGGAAATGGAGGGATGAGAGAGAGAGGGATGGAAAAGGGGGGATGAGAGAGCAGAGGCCATGGATGACACAAGGTAGAGGATGGAGCCAACAGCAGATAAGGCCATGATAAGGACAGTATCCATAACATCCTGATGTCATCAGACAGATCCATCCTGCCAGTGTTCCTAATCCCGTCCTTTACCCCTCCTCATCCCTGTCACACATGAGTTAGTGCAGATCCTATTCAAGCATGCTGAACTTTCAAACCAGCAGGTCTTTCCGCATGTGCCTAGAGAGGGACTAGGTGTGTCCAGTAGAAGCACACACACACCTCTGCCTGTTGTTAGGTGCAGTAGCTTGTTGCGCGGTTTGAGGCGCGGTGCTGTTGGCGAGGTTACAGCCACCACCTGCCTGTCAAAACATCTTACATTGGACTGGATTAAACGCTGTTCCTCCTCAAACTGACAGCCTCTTCCCAACCTCCATATTCTCCATCCCTCTAAGCCCCCCCACCACCACCACCACCACTCACACACCTCTCCCAAGGAGGTTCATCTAATTCATAACAGAGAAGACAGACACACTGAGGCATGGTGTGAGGCGTGGCGTGGTGTGAGGCGTGGTGTGTGGCATGGTGTGAGGTGTGGTGTGTGGCATGGTGTGAGGTGTGGTGTGTGGCATGGTGTGAGGTGTGGCGTGGTGTGAGGCGTGATGTGTGGCATGATGTGTCACGTGGTGTGAGGTGTGGTGAGTGGCGTGGTGTGAGGCGTGGTGTGTGGCGTGGTGTCAGACATGGTGTGTGGCATGGTGTGTCGCGTGGTGTGAGGCGTGGTGTGGCGTGGTGTGTGGCATGGTGTGTCACGTGGTGTGAGGCGTGGTGTGGCGTGATGTGAGGCGTGGTGTGGCATGGTGTGAGGCGTGGTGTGTGGCATGGTGTGTCACGTGGTGTGAGGCGTGGTGTGGCGTGATGTGAGGTGTGGTGTGAGGTGAGGTGTGGTGAGTGGCGTGGTGTGGCGTGGTGTGAAGCATGGTGCAAGGCAGGGAGAGAGTGCTGAGGCAGAGGACCAGCCTGGTTAGCAGGAACACCAGGGCCCAGACACCACAGCCTCCACATCATTAATCTGGGCTGACCCTGGCTTTCACTCTCCTCTCTTCTCATCTCCTCTTGACTCCTCTCCTCCTCACCTCTTCTCCTCCCCCCTCTTCTCCTCTCCTCCTCACCTCTGATCTCCTTTCATCTCCTCTCCCTCTTTTTATGTATTCAGTGTGGTTATTATAATGTCTTTGATACTGTGTGTGTGTAAGTTAGTGTGTAAGTGTGATTGTATGTGTGTCTGTGCATGCATATGGGCGTAAGTGTGTGTATGTGGAAGTATGTGTGTAAGGGCATGTAAGAGTGTGTGTGTGTTTTAAAGAGGGGGAGCCGACATCACTATCTCTCAGGGGACCTTCCAATGATGACAACGGAAAGTTCCATTGCCGGATGTATAAACATCCAGTCCCTCACTGGAGAGAGTTTTACTCCCTTTGCCCTGCGCACACACAGACCCCCCCACACTCACACACACACACACACACACACACACAGACTGCTCCCCTGCCACACACATGCACATACTGCATCACCCACACACACAAAGATTGCGACACCCCCCTGCCCCCCTGTCCCACACACACAGACTGCCTCACACATGTGCACACACACATTCTGCCTCACACATGTGCACACACACATTCTGCCTCACACATGGGCACACACGCGCAGAGGATGTATTTGGACACTACAGGTAGTTAACGGGGCTTGGTTGCAGGAGGGTTATATGATGAGACTCAGGGGTTGAGTAAAACATCCCTCCTCTCCTCCACACCTCCTCACTTTTCCCCACCTTCACACCTTCTCACCTCTTCCCACCTCCACACACCTCCTCATCTCTCAACTCCTCCACACACCTCCTCACCTCTCATCTCCTCCACACAACCTCTCACCTCTCCCCTCCTTCCCATACTTCCTACTCTCACCCACGCACCTCCTCGGCCCTCCCTAAGCCAACATACAGCCTGTTGTCCAAAACGAGGTTGTGATATCATTTCAGAAGCTTTGTCAAGTCGAACACACAGTCATGAAGCGTAAAGGCTGATGAGGAGAGTTTCATCTCCATGTTCTCATGGGCTCCTGGGTCTGTAGAGAACAGGGACGTGAGAAGGGTCTGTGTATGTCTTCATCTGTCTGCATCCCTCCGGTCAACCAAGCTGTTCTGACGGGCTGCTGTCATGGGACCCCTGTTTCCTTTACATAAACATGCACTAAGACACATCCCAATGTCTCCCTTTTGACCTCTTTCTTTCTCTCTCTCTCCCTGTCTGTTTCTCTGCCTTGCCTCTGCTCTCTCTTTCTCCCTCTCTCTCTCTCTGTCTATCTCTCTTCCACCCCCACCCCCTCCTCTGCCATCCAGCTCTGAGGATGAAGATCAAGGAAGTGAAGAAGGAGCGAGGGGACCGGAAGCTGATCGCTGCTCCCAAGAAGAAGAAGGTGTTGAAGCAGGGTGTGCTGCGGAAGAAGGACCTGAAGAAGCTCACGCTCTACATCAAGAATGGGGCCAACTGTCCCTGCTCCCAGCTCGACAGTCTGGCCACCAACTTCCTCATTATGGGCCGCAAGGTGGACCAGCAGTTGTTGCTCATGTCCATCCACAAGTGGGAGAAGAAGAGCAAGGAGCTCAAGTTTGCCATCAAGTACATGAAGTCCCATCAGTGTCCCACCTACCACACCGTCTTCCAGTGAGGCTCGGCCCTCCTGCGACGCACCCTCTCATATGCCCACCCTCTCATATGGTCACCCTCTCATACAGTCACCCTCTCATATGCTCACCCTCTCATATGGTCACCCTCTCATACAGTCACCCTCTCATATGCTCACCCTCTCATAGAGTCACCCTCTCACACAGTCACCCTTTCTCACGATCACCCTCTCACGCGGTCACCCTCTCATATGCTCACCCTCTGACAGGGTCACCCTCCCATATGGTCACCCTCTCATACAGTCACCCTCTCATATGCTCACCCTCTCATACAGTCACCCTCTCATATGCTCAACCTCTCATACGGTCACCCTCTCATATCCTCACCCTCTCATACGGTCACTCTCTCATACAGTCACCCTCTCACACGGTCACCCACTTATACAGTCACCCTCTCACACCGTCACCCTCTCACACCGTCACCCTCTCTCACAGTCACTCTCTCATCCAGTTATCCTCTCACTCACCCAGTCATCTATCAGTGAATGTTTAAGACCCAGCATGTTACTCATACAGATAGCCACACACACACAATACTTATACAGATAGCCACACACACAATACGTATACAGATAGCCACACACACACAGTGCTCATGCATATAGCCACATACACAAATAGCACCCGCTCACCTTCTAGTCGTCCTTATGCATCTTTCCTCCTTTAGCCCCGCCCCTCCCTCCACCCTCTAACCATATCATCAGCTTTCTAACCTCCACTCTCCCCATCCCCAATCAGGCTCACCCATCCTCCCCAAGTCAGAGCTGTTCTGGGATTGGTCGCTTGTCCCTCCCAAAGCCCCTCCTCCTGCACTCTAGTCCTGCCTTCCAGCTATCCACATATTACTTTCAAACATGTTTGTGTTTTCTTTCACGACATGGTTACAATGGAGATATTGTCAAGGAGAATGATGCCCTCTACGCATAAACACTGGCTCCTTCTTCCCCTGCAGCCAGCCAATCATGTGGCTCTAAACCATCTGCCCACCAATCACGTTAAATCAGTATACAGTGGTGAATGGAGGATCTAGAGCTATTTCGACTGATGGTATTGGATGACGTTCAGAGAGAGTACCTCACCCAGTGATGTGCGGGGAGACACGCCTAATGTGGACTGTGAATTCATGGTTTAGATGTCACTGCGTTGTAAAGGTCACTGGTGACATTCCTCAGGACTGTAGATGTGAGGACAGCACGGCTAGTCCCTGAACAGGAGTAGACCCAAGCTGCTCATATGACCAAGGCGCCGTTTGGGTCTTCAGGCCTCATTCACATCCAAATGATTTCAAGTCCTGACAGTGTAAGTCCTACGATGCCCAACCTGTATGTGTTGTTCTTGTTAGTGTAGTGGGGTGGGCAGATGAAAATGTTTCATGTCAGATGTAGAGGTTGCTGATGTGACAAGCAGATGGTTCCAGTCCTAAATGTCATACCTTCAGGGGAAGAAGGAAAGCTCAACTGACCAAGGAAGGCAGAGATGAGGAGATGGAGGAGGGATAGAACCACAGCGTTGTAATGGCAGACAAGTATGCAGATCTGAAGAGCGTAAGGAAAAGATATATGAGGTGGACAGGTAGAAGGAAAGACAGAGAGAAAGAAAGAAAGAGAAAGAGATTGAAAGAAAGAGATAGGAAACTTCTTGCAGAAGTATAATTTTATATGGTAAATTCTGGTTCTCACTCTTTTACACTATCACTATTAAAAGCCTATTTTTTTCTAAAATGTTTCTAATTTGCTCAGTTACCTTCTATGGTACAGTATAACAACATAAACCCTACATACAGAGCATCTGAATTCACTTTTGATAATTTTATAAAAAATAAAAAAGACATTAATTTCCACATGTATGTGATCAGTTATCCTGTAAGCAGTCCTGCTACTGAGATAGGTTTTTGTTTTTGCAAAAGTAAATAAATAAAATATACTTGTGATTTTTATAAAGAACACCTTTTGAGTACTGTCCTTCTCTGTGAGAATTGGAGTATCTGGCCTATACACTCGTCCCATCCTAACACACAATGACAGGGGGACTGGGAAAGACAAACACAGACAGACAGACAGACAGACAGACAGACAGACAGACAGACAGACACACACACACACACACACACACACACACACACACACACACACACACGCTAGTCATAGGACACAATGACATCACAAGGACCACAAGGCAATAGTCTTTGGATGTCCAGTGTGCACGTATGTGTGTGAAACACAGAGATATGTAAAGAGAGACATGGAGAGAGACATAGAGACTTAGAGAGAGAGAGACATCGAGAGAGATATAGAGTGATTATGAGCCAAAAACATGCTTCCCCAGGCTGGAGCTCTGCTTCCCCAGGATGTAGCTCTGCTTCCCCAGGCTGTAGCTCTGCCTTCCCCAGGGTGGAGCTCTGCCTTCCCCAGGCTGGAACTTCACTTCCCCAGGCTGTAGCTCTGCTTCCTCAGGGTGGAGCTCTGCTTCCCCAGGCTGTAGCTCTGCTTCCCCAGGCTGGAACTCTGCCTTTCCCAGGCTATTGCTCTGCCTTCCCCAGGCTGCAGCTCTGCTTCCCCAGGGTGGAGCTCTGCTTCCCCAGGCTGGAGCTCTGCCTCAACAGGGTGGAGCCCCACCAGGTCACACCACAACACAGGGACTTAATCAATCTGACAGGCAGCCACCGCCTCATTGCTGCCTCCATGATGAGAGGCTTCAAGCTAGGTTTGAGACAGAGCAACTCACATACAGACTCGACACACACATATACACACACACACACATGGACAAATTATTTTAAAAACTTTGACACGTGTATACACACACAATCTCAAACACACACAAACACACTTTTTAATGCAGACGGCACTCGCAAAAGCACATACACACACACACACTCAAACAAAAACACTCTCAAACACACTTCCTGAAACATATGTTTCTGTCCTTCCCTCCAGCCATGGCAACGGCAGAAGATAGATCAGATGTGACAGTGACTTGAAACAGTGAACGCTGCTGTACGTAGAATCACCATGGAGACATCAGGAAACGGGGTCTTTAAAGAGACACTGGTGCTGTGCAGTGGCGGATCCCGTCATGGGAACTGTCGTAGTGTGACAGTTGAGAGTGGCTGTCTGGGGTGGAGGGTTTGGCATGGTGAAGAGAGAGATATTACATAAAGCAAGCTTATGCCTGTGGATGTTGTTCACTTTAGAGATCATGCTGCTGCTGGTGGAGTGTTGATGTCAAGCCAGACAGCATAGCAGATCCTTCCACCGCTGAGAAAGGGAGAAAGGGAGTGAATGAGGGAAAGAGGGAGGGAGAAGAAGAGAGGGAGTGATGGAGAAAGAGAGAGAGAGAGAGGGGGAGTGAGGGAAGGAAGGAAGGAAGGTGGGATAGGTAGAGAGGGAAGGAGAGGGAGTGAGGGAGAGAGAGAGGGAGTGAGGGAGAGAGGGGGAGGAAGGGAGAGAGAGAAAGAGAGAGAGAGAGAGAGAGAGAGAGAAAGGGAGAGAGAGAGACAGAGTGAAGGAGAGATGGAGAGAGGGAGACAGATGGAGACAGCCGGAGAGAGATGGAGAGAGGCAGAGAGAGAGAGAGAGAGAGAGAGAGAGAGAGAGGAAGAAAGAAAGAAAGAAAGAAAGAAAGGGAGAGAGACAGTGAAGGAGAGGTGGAGAGAGAGGGAGACAGATGGAGACAGTTGGAGAGACATGGAGAGAGAGGCAGAGAGAGAGGCAGAGAGAGAGAGACAGAGAGAGAGGCAGAGAGAGCGGCAGAGAGAGAGAGTAAGACTAATTGAGACGTGAGACAAGGATGCAGTATGAGCCCCAACCACTTTAACATATAAATAAATAGTCTGAGAAGGGAAGTAGAACAGTCTGCATCACCAAGAGTACTGGAGTACACATGACTTCTCATTGCAGACAACCTTGTTCTACTGTCCCCAATCCTTGGAGGGAGTGCAGTAACACCTAAACCTGCTACACAGATACAAATTCGGCCCTTATAAGCAAATTGTCGTTTTCAAAAAAACAACCAGAAATCAGGATCCAAAATACTGATTCCTCCTGGGAACTGACCAATTAGAATACACAAAGAATCATACATACCTTGGTCTGAACATCAGAACCATAGGCCACTTCCAAAAAGCTGCAAATGACCTGAGAGACAAGGCACCAAGGGCTTTTTACGCCCTGTTAAAACTAAATGTTAAATGTAAAAACTGACAACCCCATAAAAACCTGGCTCCAAATGATTGAATCCATTACAGAACCAATCACAAATCAAGAGTTTGCCAAGTGGGACAGAGCCAATAAAAAGCCTCCAGACACAACTTTGTAAATATATACTAAGAGTTCAACGCAAAACCCCGAATCATGCCTGTAAAGATGGATTAGGGGTACACCCTCTATTTATCAGAATACAGAGAAGAGAAACTCCATTTTACCTCCATAAAGTGATGAAAATACCTTCCACCACAAAGCCCTCCAAAGCCAACAGATGCAGCCAGATAAAAGTCTTCTTGTCCAGCTAGTCTGGAGGTTCTGCACACCAAACTCAGCAGAGCCTTAAGACAGCAGTCACATCGTAAATCCAAAACAACGGCAATATGTTGCTTATTGGAACGAAGTTTCACTAAAGCAATACCAACTAGAATGCTATTTGAACCAAAAAAGACAGTCCACAATGGGCGAGCACCTGACCACTGTTTCTGAACCAAGAATAAGGAAGACATTAACCAAACCCAGACGGAGTGAAGACAGCCTGGCCATAGGAACAGGCTGTTCCAGACAGACCTGGCAACCCAAGGAGAGAGGCTGGGCTCTGCCTGCTGACGGAGAGCGGTGGAGGCAGAGCTCCAGCAGAACGGGAGCGCTATCAAGACATTAGAATCACATACTACCACAAAGTCACACACTGCTACAAGGAAAAATGTAACAAAAAGAGAGAGACTGGTATATGTATTGGCAGACAAACCAGCTGCTGTGGTTCGGCTGCATCTGTCTCCATGGCGTTAGGGACGGCTACATTGACAATGATATATAAGGTGTGAAACATGACATGTTTTCAGTTTTTTTTATTTTATTCAATTTGACTGTAATTAAAATTTGTATAAGCACTTGACATTTCACATCTAGTCTTTGATTAGTACTACTATTAGTAGTACTATTATTCTATGACCTGGTGCCTGTTCATGTGCATATGTATGTATGTATGTATGTATGTATGTATGTATGTATGTATGTATGTATATATGTATGTATGTATGTATGTATGTATGTATGTATGTATGTATGTATGTATGTATGTATGTATGTATGTATGTATGTATGTATGTATGTATATATATATGTATGTATGTATGTATGTATGTACGTATGTATGTATGTATGTATGTATGTATGTATGTATATATGTATGTATTTATGTATGTATGTATGTATGTATGTATGTATGTACGTATGTATGTATATATGTATATATGTATGTATATATGTATATATATATGTATGTATGTATGTATTTATGTATGTCCTAGGTTTTGCTTATACAAAGCTGTGACTATTCTGTGGATTTTTCTTCCACCGCTAGGGGCGCTCTAAGTACCGGTAATTAGAATAAAAAATAAATACGCTACTTTTTCTTTAGCAGATAGAACACGGACGAAAAATTACCAACTGGTAATTATTTTCGAATCCTCGCCCCTTCATCATGCAGACCCACACGAAGAAGTTTGAATGATGCAAGTTTTAAGTTGAAGGCCCTTAAACTTGCTATCGAGGAAGGAAACCGGGTAGCTGCACACAAGCATAACATCAATGAATTTATGGTGGAGACGTTGGAGGCCGCAGCAGGAAGAGCTCATGCAATGCCAAAAGTCGAAAGAGAAATGAAGTAATTAAATGTCTATTAATGTATTTTCTCTTGGATCTGTTCCGTTTGCATCCAGCAAAGTTGCTGCTGTATTAAAAGGCACTGTTTGGAAAGAATCAGTTACGGTACATACATGTACGTTTACAGTTCAAAACAGTTCTGTAAATGCAATAACTATCTTATGTATGTACGTACATACATGTATGTACGTACGTACGTATGTTTAAATATAAATATAAATATATATATATATATATATATATATATATTTATATTTATATACTGTATGTATTTCTACTTATATGTCGGTATGTACGTGTATATGTACAGTATATATGTGGTATGTGTATCTGAATACTTTGCTATTTACCTCTGTGCTATGGTTACATGTATGCACAAGTTTAACCTTCAGTAAGGTTATGAAATATAAGTATATCACAGGCTGTGATTGTGATTTTGATGACTATTTCTGTCATTCTACCATTGCTTAGGCAATATGAACAATTGCTGTTTTCATGCCAATGAAGTCTATGTACTGAACTGAGAGAGAGATGGAGTGAAAGAAGGAGGGAGAGAGAGGGAGAGGTAGAGAGAAAGAGGGAGATATGGACAGACAGAGAGAGAGGGGGAGTTGCACAAGTGACTGGTGGGGCTAAAGTTAGCCTGTGACACACGATGATGGACAGATCATCCAATCACCTATTGACAATGGATTGCACTTTGTTGTACTGTCCAAGTATCCCAGATGGTTCTGTTTAAGACTTTTGGTAAGCCATCTCTCAGGTGGACCATTTCTCAGGCCTTGTTTATGTAGAACATTTTCTTCCTCTTTTCTTGGGCATTGTTCATAGAGAGCAGGGGCAGTAATCAGTGGCCAGGGCTGGCGAATGGATACACAAAGGAGGTATTAGAAAACAGAGAGGGAGAGAGTGACATAGAGAGACAGGGAGAGGCAGAGAGAGAAAGAGACAAAACTGCCAGCTGACCAAGACATACATCACAATAGTCATTTTTTATCTATTTACTCCTATTCAAACACACTCTTAACCGTCTCCACATCCACCCACATCCACAACTCATCAATCCCTCCAACCAGTTTACAATATGAAAACTCAATTTGCAACCTTGCTGTGACCAGGCAAAGCAACACTGTCTTTGCATCAAGTGACACCACTTCCAAGAGCCTACTCTTGATTGTCTTCCACATTGCCAACTTAGCCTGTAGAGAGAGTGAGGTAGAGACAGAGGGAGAGAATGACAGAGACAATTTGAAATGGAGACAGACGGAAAGAGAGTTAGAGAACGACAGAGCGAGAAAGATAGACAGAAGGCAAGAAAAATAGAAAATAGAGACATAGGGAAAGAGACAGTGGCTATCATCACCTCCTTAAAGATTAAAGAGTATCACTAATGAGAGCTTGACGAAGGATGACACACACATGCACACATACACACTTCTAATACACACCGTCCATCAGTTAAACAAGTGCATTGAGTCACAGACTAATGGGCATCTATGAAAATCTGAAGGTTTTCCATTGCATAGATGCTTAGTTTGCGAATCGAGAGGTTACTCATGTCCACTGTATCCTGGCTCAGGACATGAGGAAAATACATGTCTATTTGAAGATTAAATAATCACACCATACTGCCTAAGGGAGGATGAGATAATCCTGACTCATGATACATAATTAAACCATTGCAGATTAATTTGGGTCTACAGATGCAGAAACACACATTAAGTAATACAGCATTTAATGAAAAGTTAAATGCACATGACAAAAAATAAACAAAAAATATGACCTAACAACCAAAATCGCACTGAAATGCAAGCGAAGAAAATCTAAAGTATATGACCATCTGAAGGAAGCAAACATGTAAAGAAAGAAAGCAGCCAAATTATTCAGTTTGATCATCTGGCTTGGACACCCCCTGAGTGCCGTTCTCCTGGGTGCTGTCCTCCTGGGTGCTGTCCTGTGTGCTATCCTCCTTGGTTCTGTCCTCCTGGATGCTGTCCTCCTGGGTGCTGTCCTGGGTTCTTTCCTCCTGGATGCTGTCCACCTGGGTGCTGTCCACCTGGGTGCTGTCCTCCTGGGTGCTGTCCTCCTGGGTGCTGTCCACATGGGCGCTGTCCTCCTGTATGCTGTCCTCCTAGGTGCTGTCCTCCTGGGTGCTGTCCTCCTGGGTGCTGTCCTCCTAGGTGCTGTCCTCCTGGGTGCTGTCCTCCTGGGTGCTGTCCTCCTGGATGCTGTTCTCCTGTGTGCTGTCCTCCTGGATACTGTCCTCCTGGGTGCTGTCCTCCTGGGTGTTGTCCTCCTGGGTGTTGTCCTCCTGGGTGTCCTCCTCCTAGACACGACCACTGGGAGGAGACCCGGGGCACAGCCCAATCGTGTGTCCTCTGGCCTGGGAACACCTCAGGACCCTCAGGAGGAGCTGGAAAAGCATGGCTGAGGACGTCTGGAACATCCTGCTTAGCCTGCTGCCACGTGACTCAACCCCACATTAGCTCAGGAAGACTGCTGGATGGATGGATGATTGGAGGGATGGATGGATGGAGGGATGGATGGATGGAAATGGCCAAAACAATGTGAAGATGCAACATACATGGAGCAAACAAATTATCGTACAATTTTAGATTTACATGAAATGTTCAAGTTAAATAACTGGCAGGGTTGAGGATTTGAGTAGAATATTTGGGTACATGGAAGTGACCGATTGAAGAGCACCAAATCAGAGTCTGACACATTTGAGAGCTTCCTTTGTGAAAGTGTGTGTTCTGTCTTGCTGATGTCATGATGTCTCTAGGTAGTGCAGAAAACCCTGCTGAGCTCCACATATCAAATTAGAAGTTTTACATTACTGAAAATCCCTCTGAGCCTGGTGAGTTCAGGTTTTTCTGAAAAAGTCCACATAATTAGTCATTTCATTTCTTTTCACACAACCTCCGGGCGTAGAGAGTCTCACCAACGCCCTACCATACACACACTGAACCACACACACACACACACACACACTGAACCACGCACACACTGAACCACACACACACACACACAATGAACCATGCACACACTGAACCACACACACACACACACACACACTGAACCACACACACACACTGAACCACACACATACTGAACCACACACACACACTGAAGCACACACTCTAAACCTCACACACACACACACTCAACCACACACACACACACTGAACCACACACACACACACACACTGAACCACACACACACACACACACACTGATTCACACACGCACACTGAACCACATACTCACACTGAACTATACTTTTACTCTCACATACATGGACACTCCTTCAACCCCTCCCCCACCACCACCTTTCTTTCCGCTTTCCCTTCATTGGAGAGAATGACAGTCACACACATACACATACACACACACAGTCTCAACAACACAGACACGCACAAAGAATCATACACACACATACCCACGGCCACACACACACTCATACATGCACAGACATACACAGACACACAAGTGCATACAAATACACCAATACGGACACACACACAAAGGGTCACACACCCACACACACTCAAGAGTAGAATGAAAGCACTGTGCGTCTTTATTGCAGTGTGCTGATAAGTGGCACCTTCTTCACAGCTGAATAGGGCAGCTTTGTCTAGCAGTCACCTCCACACACACACGATGCACACACACACACACACTACACACACACACACACACCCAACACGCACACACTACACGCACACACACAACACACGTACACACGACACACACATGCACACGTACACATACACAACACACGCACCCACTCACATCCACCCACACACACTCACACATGCAAGCACACATGCATGAACGCATATACGCACGCACGTGCACAGCATTTGACACAATTGTGACTTTTTATCAGCTATGAGTCAAATTGTACTCCCCCCAGTGGACACAAGTCATAATGTATGTATGGGTTACACACAAAATTTGGGGTTGGGCAGGGGTTAGAACTAGCGTAAAATATTTAACGTAAGGTCAGCCAACAGTAACTGGGACAGGCCTGTGACTGGTGTGTGGTTTGTATGAGGTAGGGCTTGCGTGTGTGTGTGCATGTGGGGGGGGGGGGGTGAGGGGGTGCTAAACAGCTGAAAAGAAAGTTCTTTACAAAAGGCTGATCCTTCCCACACAATGACACAGCTCCACTGTGTGTGCTGACATGCAGTCTGTCAGTCACCCGGAGAGAGGGGTTGAAAGGTCAGACCTGAAATAGAGAGGGAGGGAGATATTAAGGCGCGGGGGGGGGAAGAGAAGGTGACAGAGAGAGAGAGAGAGAGAGAGAGGAGGGGGAGAGAAGGTGAGACAGAGAGAGAGAAAGGAGGGAGGAGAGAAGGTGAGACAGAAAGAGACAGAGAGAGAGAAGGTGAGACAGAGGGAGAGAGAGGGGGAGGGAAGGTGGGACAGAGAGAGAGGGGGAGAGAGAAAGTGAGACAGAGAAGAGAGAAGGTGAGACAGACAGAGAGAGAAGGGGGAGAGCAGGTGAGACAGAGAGAGAGAGAGAGAGAGAGTGAGAGAGAGAGAGAGAGAGAGAGGGGAGAAAGAAGGTGAGGCACAGATAGAGAAAGGGGGGAGGGGAGAAGGTGAGACACAGAGAGAGAGAGAGAGAGAGAGAGAGAGAGGGGGTGTAGAGAAGGTGAGACAGAGAGAGAGACAGAGAGAGAGAGAGAGAGAGAGAGAGAGAGAAAGGGTATAGAGAAGGTGAGACAGGGAGAGAGAGAGAGAGAGAGAGAGAGAGAGAGAGAGAGGGAGAGAGCAGGTGAGACAGAGAGAGATAGGGGGAAGAAAGAGAGGAGAGAGAGAGAGGGGGGGGAGAGAAAATGAGAGAGCAAGAGAGAGAGAGAGACAGAGAGTGAGAGAGAGAGAGAGAGAGAGAGAGAGAGAGATAGTAGGACAGCGAGATGGAGAAAGGAAGCGAGAGAGGATGTTTAAGTCGAGCAAACCCATTGACCCAAACTAATCTAATCGGCAGTGGGAAATTAATAGGCAAAGTCGAAGCCAACCTGCGTGTGTGTGTGTGTATGTGTGTGTGTGTGTGTGTGTGTGTGTGTGTATGTGTGCATGTGTGTAGTGTCCGGCAGCATCTGCGAAGGCCATCAGCAGCTCAACACAGAACAAACATGTCAACTTTAAGATTTACACAAGTATGGAAAACACACACGCACACCAACAAGCTGGTAGATTTACACCACCTTGGAAATATACACATTAACCAAAAAACAAGAGATTTACCCAATTCACAAACAACTTCTTCACAGACTCAAGCTCTGTCACACACACATACTTGCACACAAGCAGACAAACACGCACACAATACTGCAAGTCAAGGTCACGCATGGTTGAGCTTAAGGTCAGATGATGTCAGTGTGAAAACAGGAGAAAGGGCAGAACAGAACAGAAAAGGAGGGAGAAAACCCTAGAAGTGGAGAGAAGGAAAAGAGAGAGATAGAGAGTGAGTGAGTGAGTGAGAGAGGGAGAGAGAGAGAGAGAGAGAGAGAGAGAGAGAGAAGGAAAAAGCGATTGAGTGGTCGAGCAAGAGAAGGAAATGGAAAAGACACAATGTAGGAGGTCATCCGTGTGGACAACTTCTCATCCTCCTCCCAGCACCGTCTCAGATTCCAGCCACCACGCCTAAGCCTTCTGCCAGCGGAACGCCAGCAGGCGGTCTGTTGTCCCTTTTCACTGACGGGCCTTTTGTCTGAGGCTACCACACAAGGTCACGAGGTCACGAGGTCTTGCACTAGACTGAGAAGAGAGACAGCTATTGGACAACCACTCGGCCTTTCCATTATGCTGATCCAACCAAATCAATCAAATCAACATTTATTGATCTGGCTCTTGTTGGCAAGCAACGTCAGAGGACAGTTGTCATGAGAACTGCCCCAAACCAGCCAAGAAGACAAGGTAACCCTCCCTGCAATAAGGCCCCAGGGAGCAGGAGCAGTTGGAACGCTTCAGAGGAGGGACTCCCTCCTCCAGAGATGGCTTGCAATCAGCACAGCCCTGCTAGTGAACTTTTGCCACCGGCTGCAGGAACAGGCAGGCTCTCTGAGTGAGATGAACAGGAGTGAGATGGGTTCAGACACTGTTCTGTTGAGAGTCATGGACTGTAGGATTAAAGATGAGGAGGTCTGAATACAGCAGAACGAACAAACACAGACAGGAGGGAAAGAGGAGCGATGATGATGATGATGCTAAGGGAATGACAACATTGCTGGACATGGTTTCAAGTCCAGAATGTGGCACTGGTGCTTGCTTCACAAACCACAACTTTAGACTTCCTGGGATCTTTAACACTGTTGTGAATCCACTGGTCACAGTCCACTCGTAATCTCTCTCTGTCGCTCTGTCACTCCCTCTCCTTCACTGACCGTCTCACTCTCCTTCTGTCCAACACTCTCTCTCTCGCTCTCTCGCTTCCTCTCCTTCACTGACTGTCTCTCTCTCCTTCTCTCCTTTCGTCTCTTTCTCCCTCCCTAGCTTTTTTCCTCCTTCTACCTGTCTTTTGTTCCGCAGGTTTTTCATTAAACATCCTGACACCATGGAGCAGTGTCTCTCTTCACAGCTTTTAATCTACTGCACGTACACACCCAGTATACGCACAGTACACAAACAGTACACACAGAACACACACACAGCATATGCACAGTACACGCCCAGTACACACCCAGTACACACCCAGTGCACACAGTGCACACAGTACACACTCAATACACGCACACAGAATACAAGCAGTACACACACAGTATACAAACGATACACACACAGTATACACACAGACACACACACAGTACACACATTAAGCACATGGACACACACACAGTACAGAGTACACACACAGACACACACACACACACAGTACACAGAGTAGACACATACATGCAGTACACACACATGCAGTACACATACACACATACAGTTCACACACACACGCATGTACAGTACACACACAATAACACCTCGACAAAGTCATGCTCAAGGTTGCTGTTCCATCAATGGGGTGAATATTTGACTGGATCTAATGACTGTCCGATCCTCCAGCCAGACTCCTGAGGGTGGGGAGAAGGAGGGTCGAGAGGTGAGAGAGAGGAAAGGCACAGAGAGTGTGTGTGTGTGTGTGTGTGTCCACCCGAGCGTGTGTGCATATACCAGTGCTGTTCACCACATGCAGCAACATACTCATTCAGTCATGATGGTGGTTTATAGATACCCCCACCCCCCACCCCCCGATCACCACCCCAAGATGCCAGCTGTAGCTGCTGTTGTTTACACACACACAGGACACATCCTGACATCCACAATCAAACACATGCATCTAGACTGGCTGTTTGTCCTCCGGTCAGATCCACACCATACATGAGGGGCATCGCAAATCCAGTATGTCAATAACTACATAAGCACACACATCAGTGCACACACACACATACATCTGCACACACACACATCAGCACACACACACACATCAGCACACACATCAGCACACACACACATTAGCACACACACACACACACATCAGCACACACACACACATCAACACACACACACATCAACACACACACACATCAGCACACACATCAGTACTTACACACATCAGCACACACACACACATCAGCACACACACACACATCAGCACACACATCAGCACACACACACATCAGCACACACACACACATCAGCACACACACACATCAACACACACACACATCAGCACACACATCAGTACTTACACACACCCACACATCAGCACACACACATCAGCACACACACATCAGCACACACACACACGCACACACACACACACACACACACATAAGCACACACACACATCAGCACACACACCTCAGCGCACACACATCAGCACAAACAGACATCGCACAGACACACACACATCAGCAAACACACATCAGCACAAACATACGTCAGCACACACACATCAACACACACACACATCAGCACACACACACACCCACACACTTCAGCACACACTGTAACATAAACATACAGACATGTACACACATCCATTCATGCACGCGCACAAATTCTCTCATTCTGTCTCATACAATCCTTTATCTATTCTTTCTGCTTCTTTCTTCTCACTAGCTTTCATCTTGAATCTGTCTGCTCTCTCTCTCTCTCTCCCCCTCGCTATCTGAGTACTGACATATTGTTTAGACAGATTCAGTGAGCTCATACACTCAGTAAATGGATGCAGGAAGCTACTTCATCATAAACATCGGCACGCACGCACACGCACACATACACACACAAATATACACACACAAACTCAAATACACGCACACATACACACACGAATATATACACACACAAACACACACACAGACATACACAAACAAATATGCACACACACAAACCCACACACACACACACATACACGCACAGACTCACATGTACACACCTTCACACACATAAACATACACATACACAAACAGACATACACACTCAAATATACACACACAAGCTCATGTACACACACAGAGATTCACTTACACACACATACACACACAGACTCATGTACACACACATACACACACCTACACAGACACAGACTTACATACACACACCTACACACACCTACACATACACATACACACACACACGCACATGTACACACCTACACACACACACACACACAAACACACATACACACACAAACACATACACACATACACACACAAAGTACACTTTGCATTTAAGTTACTGGTGCACCACCAATAGTTACAATTGGCTCTGTCATTGACTGTTGAGTGTGAACAAGTGTATGTGTGAGGGTGTGTGTAGAGTACACTTACTTTCACAACTGTGTTGAAAGGTGTGTGAGAGACCCATTTCCTTCAGGAGACAGAAGTCTCTCCTGTAGGTAAAGGCTGTGCACACTCTCAAACACACACAGAGTAATGCACACACACACACATACACACACACATGCTCTCATACACATTAACATACACACAGACCAACACACACACACACCTTAACAGAATAATTCAGTTGGTTTCCTGTGTGAAGAGAGACTACTGAGAGAGATCAGAGAATCTGAGGGATGCCATACACAGGCCAGGCCTCAGACACATCTGGGGGAGACAAGGACACTGTGTGTGTGTTGCCTGTGTGTGAATGTGTGTCTGTGTGTGTACCTGTGAATGTATGTCTGTGTGCATGTGTATGTGTGTGTGTGTCTGTGTATGTATGTGTGTGTGACCTTCTCATATCTGGTACAGATACCCTTAATCACTGTCTACCTGGTCTGTCATCTCCTGTCATCACCTGCTTATAAAGACAGACCATCACAGCACACACACACACTCACACTTACAAACTGTTCCAGCACACACACACACGGTCAACAATCCCCCCTGTAGTGCTTTATGGTTATAGTTTAGATGGTGTCAGTTTTGGTTCAGCACACTCACAGAGACGCACACTTAATAATGCACACACACAAAATGTCCCACACTTAATGAAACGCTCACACCTGCACGCACACACACACACATGAACCACACACAGAGACGCACACTTAATGATGCACACACACACAGTGTCACACACACACGGTGCTCCAGTCCCAGACACACACCTGCACACAAACACAGCGCCGCAGTCCCAGACACACACCTAAACACACACACACACACACCGTGCTCCAGTCCCAGACACACACACCTGCACACGCACACACACGGTGCTCCAGTCTCAGACACACACACACCTGCGCACACACACACACATACAGTGCTCCAGTCCCAGACACACACACCTGCACACAAAGACATAGTTAGACATCCAGAGTCCCAGAGATGGAGAAGGATGTTCCAGTGTTTCAGTCCAGACATCTCTGTCTCCAGGTCAACAGACACCTCCGTCTTTAGGATAAACTGACACCTCTGCCCCAGAACAACAGACACTTCCGTCTCCATGGTAAACAGACAGGACTGACTTTCAGACCCCCAGCCCTCTTTCCCAGAATAACCATCAACACACAGACACACACACACCCTCTTACACACTAGGACATACCCACACATACCCTCTTACACACTAGCACATTTCTACACACACACATACCCTCTCACACACTAACACATACCTACGCACACACACACATACCCACACATACCCTCTCACACACTAACACATACGTACGCGCACACACACATACCCACACATACCCTCTCACACACTAACGCATAATTATGTACACACACACATACCCTCTCACACACTAACACATACCTATGCACACACACACACATACCCTCTCACACACTAACACATACCTACGCACACACACATATACCCTCTCTCTCTCACACACACACACACACACACATAGCTACGCACACACACACACATACCCTCTTACACACTAGGACATGCCTACGCACACACACATTCCTACGCACACACACACACACACACACACACACACACATAACCTCTTACACACTAGCACATTCCTACGCACACATACCCTCTCACACACTAACACATAACTCGGCACACACACACACATACCCACACATACCCTCTCACACACTAACACATATGTACGCGCACACACACATACCCACACATACCCTCTCACACACTAACGCATAATTACGTACACACACACATACCCTCTCACACACTAACACATACCTACGCACCTGACACATACCCTCTCACACACTAACACATACCTATACACACATACGCACACACACATACCCTCTCCCACACTAACACATACCTACGCGCACACACACATATCCTCTCACACACTAACACATACCTACGCACCTGACACATACCCTCTCACACACTAACACATACCTACGCACACACACACACACACATACCCTCTCTCACACACACACACATACCTACGCACACACACACACACATACCCTCTCACACACTAACACATACCTACGCACACACACATACCCTCTTACACACTAACACATACCTACGCACACACACACTGACACATACCCTCTTACACACTAGGACATACCTACACATACACACATACCCTCTCACACACACATATACCCTCTCACACACACATACCCTCTCACACACTAACACATACCTACACCCACACACACACATACCCTCTTACATACTAACACATACCTATGCATGCACACACATACACTCTCTCACACTAGCACATACCCAGGCACACACACACATACCCACACATACCCTCTCGCACACTAACACATAACTACGAACATACACACACACACACAAACCCTCACTCTCACATACTCTCACACATACCCTCACACACTCACACACATTCACATACTTTTACAAATACCCTAACACACATACATACACTCACACACGCACACACACACTCACATATTCTCACACATACCCTTGAACATAAACACACACCTTCACACACATGTAGACTCACACACCCATATACCTTCACACACACTCACAGACCGTCATGCACACACATGCATACATACCTACCCCCACCACCCTCGTACACATACCAGATTGACACAAACACAGAGACACAAATTTCTACACATTCTGCCTCTCCTGGCCAGGCCCACTCCTCCAGTAAGGCGACAGCCCCAGGCCAACTTTTCCCCAGGATGAGCACTTTCTCCTGGGGTACGTCAGCAGCTCTGCCTGGGGGACGGCTACAGTCCTCCATGACACATCATTAGCCACAACAGCCCCTCGGCATGCACACATATACACTCACACAGATACACACATTATCAGGCATTAAGGCAGCATTTGATTCAAGTAGTGATTGTGTTGCACTTTGTCTTGTTGCACAAATATTTTGCTGGGTTCTCAGCACTGTGACATGGGTCTTCCAGACCTTGATTGGCCAGACCACCATTTGTACAAAACAAGTTATGGCTTGTAAAAAGTCTTTAATGAAAGCACATTCAAATGACCACCATGACCCTAATTGTACCTTCACTAACCATATGTTGTGATGTAAGAAGAACAGCTGACCTTTAGTGCTGTTTGGGTTTTTGGGAACATTGTATTTTACTGGAACACTGTGTTAACCCTCAAACTAGACTTCACCACCCTCACCCTTATCCCCACCCTGGCAATCACCCTTATCCCTACTCCCTTTGTCTCCCTCATGTGTGTATGTTACCATACTGAATGTGAGTGTATGTTTCATGTCCACAGTACTGCAGTCAGACCAACATCGGACATGTCCAGTGCATGTCTGTCTCTGTCTGTCTGGCGCCGGTCTGTCTACGCTTGTATGTGAGTACAGTTTGTGTTAGAGGGTCTTATCCAGACCAACTTACTAGTTTACAGTACTGTACATGCTCCAAATCCCAAAACACTGTTTTTCCTCCCTTCTTCCATTTCTGTCTTTGTTCCTTTCTGAAGAACCACCTCTCATCATTCTCCTCGTCATCTCCTCTCCTCCCTTTCTGTTTCACATGCTCTGTCACTCCATGCTATCCCTCTGACTCTCTCCTCCCTCCCCCCCATCTCTCAGTCCCCTCTCTCCTCCCTCTCCCCCATCTCTCTGTCCTCTCTCCTCCCTCTTCCCCACCTCTCTGTACTCTCTCCTCTCCCCTATCTCTCTGTCCTCTCTCCTCCCTCTCCCCCAGCCTCTCTGTCCTCTCGTCCTCCTCTCCCACTCTCTGTCCTTCTCTCCCTCCCTCTCCCCCACCTCTCTGTCCCCTCCCCTCTCCCCTTTATCTCTGTCCCCTCTCTTCTCCCCTATCTCTCTCTCCTCCCTCTCCCCCATCTCTCAGTCCCCTCTCTCCTCCCTCTTACCCATCTCTCTGTTCCTCTCTCTCCCTCTCTATCCCCCACCTCTCTGTCCCCTCTCCTCCCTCTCCCCCACCTCTCTGTTCCCTCCCCTTTCCCCCATCTCTCAGTACCCTCTCTCCTCCCTCTACCCATCTCTCTGTCCTCTCTCCTCCCTCTCCCCTACCTCTATGTCCCCTCTCCTCCCTCTCCCCCACCTCTCTGTTCCCCTCACCTCACCTCCCATCTTTTCTCAGTCCCATCTCCTCTCCCCTATCTCTCTGTCCTCTCTTCTTCATCTCCCCCACCTTTCTGTCCTCTCTCCTCCCTCTCCCCCACCTCTCTGTTCCCTCTCCTCTCCCCTATATCTATGTACTCTCTCTCCTTCCCACACTCCTCCACCTTTTGTCCCCTGCTCTCTCTCCCCACCTCTTCTGTCTAACCTGCTCCTTCCCCTATATCCCTTCCCTCTCCTCCACCCCCCCAACCTTCTGTCCCTCCTCTCCTCTCCCCCACCTCTCTGTCCCCTCTCTCCTCCCGGTCCCCTCATCTCTCTGCCCCCCCATTTGCCCCCCCAACCCATGAAGTTCGGAAGGTTAACAGGATAGCCTGTTGATATTGAGGGACATGTCAACCAATCAGCTGCTTCCTGCTACCTAACACACACGAACACACACACTCACTTCATAAAATTCAGTATGTACTGGACTGGCTCAGACACGCATATGCACTCAAACACAGTCGCCTCTCTGCCTGAAGTACTTACACCTAGTACTTGAACAAATTTAAAGTTTGTGTCTATCTGTGAGTGTGTGTGTATATATATATATATATACATGTGTATGTGACTGATTTAAAGCTTGTGTGCGTCTGAGTGTATGAGTGTGTGTGCCTCTAAACAGACAGCCAGTTCACGGCCAGACCTCGTTTGATGTTTCTGGGTCTAAGAATATCTTTTACACGCGTCTCTGGGCCTGAGTCAACACACTCACAAGAGCAGCTTAGAGGCTGGGAGATCAGCCTTTCCACCAGACCCAACTACAGTAACAACTTTTTCACACTGACCCGGGCGTGACCTTGACCCTGTCTGTCTACCCGTCTGCCCGTCTGCCCGTCTGCCCGCCCGCCCGCCCGCCCGCCTGCCTGCGCGCCTGTCTGTCTTTCCACCTGTCTGCCTTTCATTCTGTCTGTCTTTCATTCTGTCTGTCTTTCATTCTGTCTGTCTTTCATTCTGTCTGTCTTTGTCTGTCTGCTCCTTTCATTCTCTCTACCTATTCACATACATGGAGTGACGTCTATCTGCAGGCTGTGTAACATGAATCAGATCTCCTGGAATGTGTGTTAATGAGTAAAGGCAGAGGGTGAAAGGTGTGTGAGTCCTGGACAGATCAGCAGAATGGGAATCTTTGTGGAAAGGGGGACGTGTTTGTCAAAAGACAGATAGAGAGCTCCTAATGACTCACTTTGTCACTTGGGAAATGACGTTTTTATTGGATGCTTATCAATAAGCTCCTCCCGCTGACCAGGATCTCCTTGTGTGTGTGTGTGTGTGTGTGTGTATGTGTGTCTGTGTGTGTCTATGTCTGTGTGTGCGTATGTGTCTGTGAGTGCGTGTGTGTGTGTGTGTGTGTGTGTGTGCGTGTGTGCGTGTGTATGTATATGTGTGTGTCTGTGTGTGTGTTTGTCTATGTGTGTGTTTGTGTGTGCGTGTCTATGTGTGGGTATATGTGTGTGTGTGTGTCTCGCAGGTATTCTTGCAGCTATCTGGAGTTTAGAGGAGTAGGCAGGCGAGGTAGGAAATACAGGACAGTAACCTCACTAATCTCAAAGCAAACTCAACAAGGACGTGACACAGACAGACAGACAGACAGACAGACAGACAGACAGGCAGGCAGGCAGGCAGGCAGGCAGGCAGGCAGGCGAATGCTTAACTATGTTGGTGTCAGTTTTGTATACCAGCAAAATATGTTATGTAGCTTATTAGCATAGCATGTTGGGAAAGCATGTTAGCGTAGCGTGCTAGTGCAGCACGTTGCAATGGCATGTTAGCGTAGCGCTACTAGTGCAGCACGTTGCAATAACATGTTAGCGTAGCGTGGTAGTGTAGCACGTTGCAGTGGCATGTTAGCGCAGCGTGCTAGTGTAGCACGTTGGACTGTCCAAAAAAGTGTCTCCCACAGGAAGCTTCAGCCACCATAAATCCTGCGGGAGTTTTTCCGATGCTAGAACTCTGCCTGTTCTCTCTCTCCACATCTCTCTCTGCCTCTCTCCCTCTCTGTTTCTCTTTCTCTATGTCTCCCTCTCATAGTGTCTGCCTCATGGTCTTTCTTTCTCACATACTTTCAGTTACACATGCACACAAGACAAATAACAAACATGCGACACATAAACACACACCACACATACACTATTACACACACACATTTTCACAAGCTTCATTTGAACGTGCTTCTGTTCATCAGGTTTCATTTTCTTCCGGAACATTCCTCTGCTGGCAGTTTTATCACTCAGGCAACACAACCAGCCCAAGCACCTCTGAAGTCCTGCTTGTCATCAGCACACCAGCAACACACTCACACACACACACACTCACACACACTCATACACATATACAGACACACTCACACACTCACACACACTCATACACTCACACATATACAGACACACGCATACAGACACACACACACTCACACACAAACACTCACACTCACACAGACACACACACTCACACATACACAGACACTAACACAGACACACACACACACACACACACTTACACACAGACACACTCAAACACAGACACTCACACAGACACACAAACACTCACACAAAGACGCACACACAGACACTCACACACACACATTCACACACAGACACTCACACAGACACATACACAGACACACTCACACACAGACGCACACTCACAGACACACTCACACACAGACGCACACACAGACACACACACGCCCTCACACACACACACACACAGACTCACATACAGACACACACACGCCCTCACACACACACTCACACACACACAGCACCCTCGCACATAGACACACACACAGACACACTCAAACACATGCCAGACCACCAAAATGGGCTCCCCTATTAGGAATCTGAAAAGTGAATGTGTGTGTGTGTGTGTGTGTGAATGTATATTTGCGGATGTGAAAGAGGGTGTGTGTGCATAAATCTGTGTGTGTTTCCTCTCAGAGGTGTCTATCTTTTGATAGACCCGACCCAGAGGTGAAGGTGCTAATCCTTCCATCACACAGGAGATAAGAACAGGAACAGGTCAAAAACACACACTCACACACTCACAAGCACATACACACACAAGCACACACACTCACACACACACTTGCGCTCTCTCACACAAACACACACTCTGTCTCTCACACACACGCACGGACACACACCTAGCTGACACTTACAGACATGGTAGAACACACATTGACACATACACAACCCATCCATCACATTGTATAAAGTGTAATCAAAGTAAACATATGTTGTGTTGAACATGACTGCCATCTTCTGGCCTCCTCGGTGCCCAGTTGTGCGTGTGAGGGCAGGCTGGTTTGCATTTGAACAGCCCTTAATCAGTGTCTCTCAACTTCCAGATATGCTCACACTTTTCTTGCATTCTCTCTCACCCCCTCCCACCCCATCTGTGCCCCCAGCCTCTTTCGTCACCCTAACCCCACCTCCTCCTTCCTACACCCCTAATCCTCACACCCAACCCATACTACATCCCCAGCCCTCACCCCTACACCCCCTTCCCTCGATGTTGAGCCCTGCTCGCTTGCCCTCCTCGCTCAACCTCTTCGCTCGCACCCCTCGCTTGCCCCCCTCGCTCGCCTCCCTCGCTCGCCCCTCCTCACTGCCCTCCTAATGGACCATGACACTGCCGCTTCTGTACCAACCCTGATGAACCCCTGGACCACCCTGACCCCAGCGCCCCCCTGCCCCCACCTCCCCACAGGCCACTTCCCTGTCCATCCACTCGCTCTCTAAACAAGCAGGTTCCAAAACAACAAGTTACCATGGTTGCAGTCCTGGCCTGAGGGAGAACATGTCCCTCTTCTTACTCAGCCGCCCTATCCCCAGAGCCCCCTAGTCCTCAGCGCCCCTATCCCCAACCCCGTATCGCCCGGCCCCCCTACCCTCCCCAGCCCCCTTAACCTGCGCCCACCCCCCCTTCCCACCCCCCTATCTCCCAGCCCTTGACCTTCCAAGCCCCCCTTACCTTCTCCAGCCCCCATAATCCCCCATGCCCCTTACTCCCCGCCCCCCTCCATCCATAGCCCCCCTATCCCCAGCGCCCCCTTACTCGCCCAGCCCCCCTATGCCCCCTTTCCCAAAGGGGGGCCCCCTTACCTTCCCAGCGCCCTCTTACTCCCCAGGCCCCCCTATTCTCCAGTCCCTTACCTCCCCAGGCTCCACATTACCCTCCCAGCCTCCCTATCCCCAGCCCCCTAATTCCCGGTTCCCCTTAACCCCCACCACGCTTACCCTCCCATCCCCTATCCCCCACGCCCCTTACCTCCCAGCGCCCGCCCTTATCCAGCCCTTTACCCCCCACCCCCTATCCCCGGCCCCCTTACCCTCCCTAGCCCCCCTTCCCGGCCGCTTACTCCCTAGCCCCCCTATCCAGCCCCTTACCTCCCCAGCCCCATATCCCCCGCCCCCTTAAACTCCCCAGGCCCCCCGCCCTTACCTCCCAGCCCCCTATACCCATCCCCCCTATCCCCAGCCCCTTATCCCCAGTCCCCTTAACTCCCAGCCCCTTTACCCTCCCCAGCCCCCCTATCCCCAGCCCCCTTTACCCTCCCAGACCCCTTACCCCCCCCAAGCCCCCTTACCCCCCCAGCCCCCTATCCCCAGCCCCCTTACTCTCCCAGCCCCCTATCCCAGCCCCCCTATCGCCCAGCCCCCCTTAATCTCCTTCAGCCCCCATCAACCACCACACCACCACCAGCAGCGGAGCCCTGTGAGATAAGAGGAGAGCTTGACTCACAATTACAAGAGGTTCACCGCATCGCCGTTATACAGAGAAGCTTGGAAGGAAAAAACACGCAAAATGTTTCCGGGCATTGTGATTTAGGCTGGCTTGTTACAACACACGCACACAAACTGAAGGCACGACCAGACAATGAATGCACACGCACACAACTGCAACACATTGCCACAACATGGAATACACACGCACACAACAGCACACACAGCACACGTGAATGGCACACGCACTCACACACCAGTTAGGATGCCACACACATACACAACACAGGGCAGGACACAGAAAATAGGTGGTTGATTTAGTATGGGATGGTGATTGCATTAACTGACTATAAAGCGAGTAGCTCAAGACGTCCTGCTATGAAAGTAAACAGACTACAGTCTGTCGGACCTGATTTGATTAGAACAACAACACCACTGCTTGTCTGGGATAGGGAATGACGTCGCTTTGGGCCCAGGGACAAACTATGACATTGCCAACGCATAGAACCATAAAACTACATCTAATAAAATTGAAAAGATTTTGCCCCTATCCCCAGCCCCCTTACTCTCCTCAGCCCCCACCACCACCACCACCACCACCAGCAGCAGCCCTGGAGGATAAGAGAGAGCTGACTCACAATTACACAGAAGGTTCACCGCATCGCCGTTCTACAGAGAAGCGGAAGAAAAACACAAATGTTTCCGGCATTGTGATTTAGGCTGGCTTGTTACACACACGCACACAACTCCAGCACGCACCAGACATGAATGCACACGCACACAACTGCAACACATGCCACACATGAATACACACGCACACAACAGCAACACACACCACACGTGAATGCACACGCACTCACACACAGTTAGGATGCCACACACATACACAACACAGTGCAGACACAGAAAATAGGTGGTTGTTTAGTCTAGGGATGGTGATGACATTACTGAACTATAAAGCAGTAGCTCAAGACCGTCCTGTTGAAGTAAACAGACTACAGTCTGTCGGACCTGATTGATTAGAACACACACACCACTGCTGGTCTGGGGAAGGAATGAGTCGCTTTGGCCAGACAACTATGACATTGCCAAGCAATAGAACCATAAAACTACATCTAATAAATGAAAGATTGCCAAAGAAAAAAAATTAAGAATAGGATTATAACAATTAGAAACCAATGAAATGGATTGAGCAACAGCGTTCACTCAACCGCGCCCAACTACAAAATCGTCCGCATTGATTTGAGCGCATGTTTTTTGAGGCATCGTGTGATGAAACCTTTGGACTCGTGTTGTGACAGTCAGACATCGCTTTTTAAGTTCGTAGTGCACTTGAGAATGCAAAGCACCGGTACAACATCAGCTCTTTATTGAGAGTTCTCCTGCTAGCATGCCCAGTGAGGAGCTGACTGATGTGCAGATCCAATCTGTTAACCAACAGGTTCATCTTTAACCAGCATCACACTGAGCACACTTTTTAGATGTTTGTCACCAGGGAAAAGTGACTGACACACACGCATACAGTCACACATACGTACGCACAAGCGCACGTGCACACACATATAGTTCATGCATGCATGCTTGTACACGCCTCGAATCCTCACACAAATCAGAACACACGAACATGATACGGTGTCTGGCTCTGTCGACAAGACAGACACAGCTGTTTGCTGCTCTAGGTAGATCTTGCAGAGAAGGGCCACTGTCTCAATTGGCTGTGCTTTCCTGTGCGTGTGTGCATGTGCGCGTTTGTCTATGTACAGCATGTGTGTGTGTGTGTGCTTTGGATCTACTGGGTCATGAAAACATATGTTAAAAATGTTATTTATATGTTAAAATGTGTTATTTTGAGGAGATTTGGTTTCCCCGTGTTGTTGCAGTGGAGGACTGCTTCGCCTGAGGCCATCTGCTCTTGAGTCTGTCTGTCCCACAGACATCTCACTGCACTGGACCCAATCTCTCCCTCTCAGTCCTTCTCTCCTATCATCTCGTCGCTCTTGGAATACAAGATGAACTAGTTATATTGTGCATTCTATCACAGCCCTGAATGATGGGATACTTTGAAAATATTCAGAGAGAAAAGCAGGAGAAGACAGGGCGAGGAAGGGAGGGAGGGAGGGAGGGTGGGAG
>BROE01000016.1:1060300-1139562 GCA_036571765.1 Plecoglossus altivelis
AGGGAGGGTGGGAGGGAGGGAGGGAGGGAGGGAGGGGGAGAAATTGCGGGAAGGAGGTGGAGAAGGAGGGAACCGGACACAGAGGAGTGGAGGGGAAGAGGAAGGAGGGATGGAGGAGATGAGAGAGCAGAACAGGAGGAGAGGATTCATCTGAATCTGCGGTCGGCACTCTGCTGGTTGATGGATCTCCAGGTGCACATAAGAAAAGATCTCTTAATGATCTGACATTATGTGCGTGTGTGTGTGTGTATGTGTGTGCGTGTCTAGGTGCTTCTCCAGACCTCTCCCATGACACACTGTATCCACACAAACGGGCAGGCCCCCTGAGAGGCATAACTCAGCCTTAACACACGCACGCACGCAACTGCACTCACACACAGCACTCATACACACACAATATCTATGATTCCATTCCTTAATCGGAGAACAATCTCATCTAAGCCTCTTCCCCAGAATCCCAGACACACACTCGCGGAGATATAACTCATCCACTCTAGGCTGACCGAACATGGGCAGAACAAACACACACGCTTGCGCACAAACACACTCACACACACACACACACACAATACCTACTGCCAATCGTTTCTTAAGACAACACACAACTTAATGAGAATATGTTTAGGATATAATGGCTATTGAGTTAGTGAAATAACAGTCATAGCACTTACTCAGTGTGGATACTGAGCATAAACGCACAAACAAAAACAGACACTCACACGCACGCTCAAATTGTGTTTGATGGCTTTACCAAGCAACCACTAATCTCATTACCCACTGGACCAGGACCGAGGAGAGGAGCGAAAGAGGAGGGATACAGAGAAAGAGAGAGACAGAAAGCAAGAGAGAGACAGATGAATAGAGAGAGATAGAGACACAGGCAAAGCAAGAAAGACAGAACGAGAAACAAAGGGAAGAGAAACAGAGAGAGAGACAGAGAGAGACAGAGCGAGGGAGAAAGAGAGGGAGAGAGATAAAGGTAAGGAGCTAAGGTCCGTGAGAGGTCCAGAGGTTTCATAGTGTCAGAACATCTCTCTCTGTAAGCTACAGCCAGAGCTGGCCCGTAACATGAGTCACACATACACTCTCACACACACCCACAGAACACAGACACACACTCTCCCCTAAAACACACATGCAACACACAAAAGAATCATGTGTCCAGTTATGTGACCACAAGACAATCCACTCTCTCTTTATTTGGACTCAAAGTCACATGCTGCTGTTCCTGCTAAATTTGAGTGGCAGGCAGACAGACCAGAGTGCTGTCAGCTCTCCTCTGTCCTCTAGTGGACGGAACATTGCAGTGACACGAGTTCTGAAGAAATCTGTTGTTACCTTGAATGCTCTATTATCTGCTCTCCTCTCCTCTACTCTACTCTACTCTTCTTTACTCTCCTCTATTCTCCTCTACTTTACTCTACTCGACTCTACTCTCTCCTCTACCATACTCTACTTTACTCTACTCTACTCTCTCCTCTCCTCTCCTTTTACTCTACTCTACTCTACCCTGCACTGCAGTACTCTAACCTCACCTACTCTACTCTATCCTATACTCTGTACTGCAGTACTCTAACCTAATCTACTCTACTATATCCTATACTCTGTACTGTAGTACTCTAACCTCATCCACTTTACTTTATACTATACTCTGTACTGTAGTACTCTAACCTCATCCACTTTACTCTATCCTATACTCTGCACTGTAGTACTCTAACCTCACCTACTCTACTCTATCCTATACTCTGCAGCACTCCACTTCGCTCAGTCCACTGAAATGACCCGTGAGTGTGTTTGAACCTTCTGCCACTAGATGACAGCAGATACAAACTCCAGACCTGAGATAAAGCTGGTGTTTGTTCAGCAGCAGGGAAAATGACAGGATTCTCATACAGACAAGCAGTCCTACAAGGAAACCTATGTACTGTGATTACTCTGATCTACATGTTCTTCCAGCTACAGGTTAACAGGGTTCTCCAGCTCTGACAGTCCTCCACCCACCTGAGAATGGCCTGAGTCACACGGTGTTCCCACATACACACAACAAAGACTGAGTGGCTGAGGTGGAACATCTGACCACTCTTTCTGCACCTCGTGGAAATAAATTTAATTGGCCACTGGACCTGTGTTTTAAATAAGATAAGATAAGATAAGATAAGAGATCCTTTATTTGTCCCACAATGGGGAAATTCCACTGTTGCAACACACAGTTTAGGACAGGAATGAAGGAAATAGGCGCATGCAATAACAAAGGATAAATAAACATGGTCGTAAAAAATACAATAAAACATTTGAAACATCTTCTTTCTTGGAATTTAGACAGATTGGACCTGTGTTTTGAAACATCTTCTTTCTGGATAGTTAGACAGATTGAACCTGTGTGTCCGAAACTAAATAAGGCCAAAAGATGAGGACCTGTAAAACATTTTTGCAAAATTCACATGTTAACACGGCTCGCAGGACTAGAAGGTGAAGGCTTCTGGCAGGATACAGTTACCCACTACGTCTGACACACATAACTAACATACAGGACTAGTGCATATGAGCGCTGGTCGTACGTCAAATTAACAGCCAGTGTTAAAACAGGGGTCAAGGGTCAAACACTGACTGGGACCACTGCTGATTTGTTGTCTTAAGCCAAGCTCAAGTGCTGATTGGTCGACTGAGCGAAGGTTTAATGTGAGCTCATGTGCTGATTGGTCGACTGAGTGAAGCTTCAATGGGAGAGCCACAGAGACTATCTTTAAACTTCTCCTGTCAAGGTTGCTTCGTGAGAGCTTTTGGTTTTGCATTTGTCTTTGCAAATCCAGACTTGTTGCAATGAGAAGATGTCATAACTTTGGGCTGTGTCCAAGTTCACCATCAGAACTGCTCATATTCATCCCAGACGCTGCTCTGCCGCTGCTCTGTCGCTGCTCTGTCGCTGCTCTGATTCTGCGGTGTGGAGCGTTCTGATGGCAGTCTGTTCAACGTTGATTTATCCAGGCTCCGCTGGCGTCAGCTGAACACTATAAATGGATGTCAGCTAGTGGAAGAGGGCAGCAGATATGGAGATGAAAGCTGCTGGTGATGTTCCTGAAATCAAAGCTCCGTCCTGGATTACAGGCAGCTGTCCCCAATAAACACTTTCAATAAACCACAGAGCCACCTAGACCAGCCTCGTGTGCGTTCACACACCCATGTGTCAACACACAATCCCTAAACTGTGGACACACACACACAGACATTGGCACACCTGTGAACCAACATGCACGTGGATACACACACACACACACCAATGTTCTTTTGAGTAAATCAAATAACTGAGTGGGATGCCAGCTAAGTTTGTTCTGGCACATCTTAAAGGGGGGTCTGTGCCACTGTCCCAGTGTGTGTCTGTGTGTATGTGTATCATAGAGTGTGTGTCTAGTGTGTCTGTACTTGTACCCCTGTGCTCACTAGACCGCTGATACGTTCTGAGAAATGCTCTGTCCTCCCACTGTGGTTGGCTGTTGACAGAAAGACATAGACATGCAGAGGGAGAGCTAGACAGAAGGACAGAGAGAGAGAGAGAGAGAGAGAGAGAGAGAAGGATAGAGATAGATAAAGGGGAAAGAGAGAAGGAGAGAGTTATACAGGACAGAGAGAGAGAGAGAGAGAGAGAGAGAAGGATGGAGATAGAGAAGGGGAGAGAGAGAAGGATAGAGCTAGACAGGATAGAGAGAGAGAGAGAGAGAGAGAGAGAGAGAGAGAGAGAGAGACACTTCTGGACCTGTACCATAGTTCCATATCAAGTCCCTAGATTGATTGCTCCTTTTCGGCAGTGAACAGCCTGTACGGTTCCAGCTCAATTACTGTTACATTGTGAAAACATAGTTGAAATTTAATCTCATATGAATTACATATGAAGAGTTTCCAGAAGTGCAAGTAACAAAATGCATTATTTCCAACAAATGCAAACACGGATTTCTGTTTACTCTAAAGAACCATGAAACATTTGCACAGTTTGATTGGAAATGATGTTTGATGATAATATTTGCCTCAGTCTGTAAGGTACAAATGTACAGTATTGTAAATGCTTTCATGTGGTTATGGCCCTGTCATTGCCAATAATAATCAGTGTAACGATCACACCTGAAAGCGGCACTAATCCAAACTCTATTAATATTTGGGCTGTGTCAGTGACCATTTATAATCAATTACTGGTGTTACTTGGGTTGTTCAAGACACTGGTGTATATGTGCTTCTTTTCCGGTGAATTGCACTTGATCAAGAAAAACTGGAGCAGGATATTTGTGTGCACTGTTTTATAGATCCATATATGTTTTCCTTCGCAGGCTCTTTCTGTGTATGGATTTTACGCCACGTTTTCATGTGAATCCTCCGTAGAGTCTCGCAAATGAGGCCTCAGATCCAAGTACTGCATACCTGAACACCTGGAACATTCTGGAGGAACGAAGGAAGATGGGGAATTGAGAGAAGCAGGGATGAAAGAAGAGAGTATAGAGAGAAAAGAAGGAAGGAGAGAAGAGAGAGATGGTGAGGAAGAGAGTGCATCTGACGACTGAAGGAGAGTCACATTGATTGATACCCCAAGTGTCTTGTGTGTCATATCATGTTCACATGCAACAAGACCCTCTTCTGAGTTCTATAGTTAGGTAGGGAATGTGTGTATGAGTGTGTTAGTGTGTGAGCGAGAGAGAAGGTTGTGTTAGGCCCTGTTGTTTGATGTGGGTTAGGCCAGGCCAGTGTACAGTGCATCTGTTTCGGTAGCTGCTGCAGAGACACGGTACTCACACACACCCACACACACCCCGTCAATTCAGATGATAGTCGGCTATCTTGTGAAAACTCTGTGACGATGAACACAGAGAAGGGACCCCACTGAAGTCAGACCAATCCCCACCAGGCTCCACGTACCCTGGCTGAAATCAGACCAATCCCCACCAGGCTCCACGCACCCTGGCTGAAGTCAGACCAATCCCCACCAGGCTCCACGTACCCTGGCTGAAGTCAGACCAATCCCCACCAGGCTCCACGCACCCTGGCTGAAGTCAGACCAATCCCCACCAGGCTCCACGCACCCTGGCCGGTGAGAGACTTCTCTGCTGAGAGCTGATTGGTGGTTAGTCGGGTATTGGCTGGCATCGGTGTGTGTTAGCAAGGACAAGAGAAGGAGAGGTGTTTGTGGGGGGATGGGAGGTGTAAACGTGTGTGGGGGAGGGGGGCTGGGCGTGTGTGCATGCGTGTGTGTACACGTGTGTGCACGTGTGTGTGTGTGTGTGTGTGCGTGAGTGTGTGCGCGTGCGTGTGTGCGCATGTGCGTGTCTGCGTGTGTGTGCGTGGGCCTGGGTGAATCATTCTGCTTCATGTGAATCATTGTGACTCAGAATCAACAGGATCATCTGCTCATTCTTTTGACTTTGATTAGAAACGCAGTGATTTCTCACGGCTGTGCTTTTTTATGTCTCTGACGGCTGTCTGAGTGAGATCACATCAAATACGGACAGCAATGACACCACAGGCAGTGATAAGTTACAGTACAGAACCAGTATAGCTCCAATACATAGCATTATATACATACAACCTACAGTACAACACAGTGTATACAGCAACACGCAGTACAGTATAGCCCCATAATACTGATGTCTTACAGAGTCATCTTTTCATGAATTGAAGGTAATGTGTGAATGTGTGATACGTTGTACTATCTCGCTTCCTAACTCATTTTTATAATGTGTCACTGTTTAGGTTGGTGTAGGTGCAGCTCTGTAGGTGTGTGGAGCTCTCTGGGTCATTACTTGTCAAAAGGGAAGCAGTATTATTGTATACAAATAAAATTTGACCCTTTTGTGTGATGGAAAATTCACTCAGATTGTCTCTCCGTCTTTCGGTCACTCTCACCCCAGTCTCTCTCTTCCTCTCTCACTCAGTCCACCTTGCTCTCTCTCCATCTCTCTCCCAACTTCCTCCCCCATCTCTCTTTCTTCAATCTCAGTGATCACAGACAGCAAAACACAGAAAACAGGAAATGTCCCCTCAATCTATGATCTATTAAGGATCAATAATGCTATTCTAAGCAGTTCCGACTGCCAGATCAATTTCCAACAGCGTAAATGACTGAGGAACAGTTGTGGGTAGGGATAAAGTAACAACCTGGGAGCTGTTTCTATTCACCCTTTAAACAGGAGGGGAAATATTTCTCTCCCTCTCTCTCTCTCTGAAGAAGAGCACTGTATGTAAGATGATACCTGCGCGTGTGGGTGCACTGAAGCCTACTCGCGCGAACCGAGCTCCCACTCTCCCCGCGTGTCTCTGCCTTGCTTACTGTACACATCTCTCTCTCACACACTCTCTGCGACTCTCTCCTCTCTACGTCTCTCTTTATGTCTCTCGGTCCTTCTGCACAACTTGCCAGTGACCAGTGATCTTTGGTAATACTCTTGTAGTTGACATCGTGTCAGCTCTTTCTGTTTCGCGCACTCATTTGGTCCCTGTGGTTTATCGTGAATGACAGACTGAAGGCTGGCCGGTTTACCTCCGTTATCGACGCAGTCCACGACCACGAGTGAGAGGAATACGCACTTGCCATACGCGTTTGTATGCGATTGCGGTAACGGAAACATGCGGGCAGATTAAGAACGAAGAAGAAAGACGTTCACGTTCCGATCCAGCCTTGCTGTTACTCCTGTTACATTAAACGGATTTACAGGTGTGCAGCGCCAGCTCACTAGCGAACCATCGGATGATCAGAGCGCGGGAGTCGGGGTGTGGGTTTCGTGGAGCCACTGCAGTAGCGCCACGCCAAAGTGAGAGAACATTACTACTCGGTTCCTGCTTACATGTTGAGTTTAGAAATAATACTGCTTCTACGGAGATAAATGGCTTTTTATATGCGAGTTATGCGAGTCTCTGATATTCACTGAAGGTTCTGTGAACAGGTTGGTATCCTTTCATTCGTTAAAAGATGACTTTGAAACATCGCATGTTTGAAACATGCATTTGAAAGTTCAAAGTTGTGTCTTGTGTCTATTTGCGCCTCGTACCGTATTGTAACGTTCACCTTGCTCTATCATGCGGATGGTCAAGACCAACTCACTGTAGGCGTCTGTTGATGCCGCTTATTGTAGATTTGATGTTTCAAATTACGCACCGATGGCGAGCGAGGCAGAAAACTCTGGCGACTACAAACCCAGTAGTTTGTATTTAGTAGTTCAATAACCGTAACAAAATCCGAAGTAAAAGTTTGAGATCTTGAGGAGAATTGCATCGAAAAAGCGTGGGGACATGACCATATAGAGTATGCATTAATTTACCAAACAGCAAATATTGCCTGCTGTGTTTGTTAGTGTACCAATGCAATTACTGTCTCGCCTGAGTAAGCTTACACGACAGAGAAAACAGAAGCCTTATTAGTGAAGTACTTAAATGAACAGAACATCTGATGCTGCTTGTTTATAACCAGTGCCCGTGACATGAGAGATTCATGACCCCTAGACTCAGTGCGTCGGCAGAGCATGCTGGTGCAGCCAGTGCCTCTTCTGAGATCCACGCATCCGTAGTTCTGCTCACAGTTCTGCTCAACTCACAGTTACATTTGTTTCTCGCGAGACCCATGGCTCCATCGCATGTTGGAGACCGCGTTGACATATTTAAAAGCCTATTTATTTTTTACGAAACGCTCAGTCAAATAACTTCAGACACAACACTGCATGCTCGTGGGTGCATGGTTGAACTTCTGACAATGCTGTTTGTCGAGATAATTGAGAGAAGGACACATAGATGGACTGAAACCCCAGCCTTCACTGTCTAGTATAAATCTAAATAGCACATGTTCTATACATATACTTTTATTCCGTTCATACATACACTCACACACATGCTAACACACACAAACACTAACATACACACACCAACACGCTTGCACTGCATACTGTATAGTGACTGAGCATGAGGTGGTTCTACCCTGCTCCAGTGCAGACAAACTGAGCGTGAGGTGGTTCTACCCTGCTCCAGTACAGACAAACTGAGCGTGAGGTGGTTCTACCCTGCTCCAGTACAGACAGACTGAGTGTGAGGTGGTTCTACTCTGTTCTAGTACAGACTGAGCATGAGGTGGTTCTACCCTGCTCCAGTATAGAGACTGAGCGTGAGGTGGTTCTACCCTGCTCCAGTACAGACAGACTGAGCGTAAGGTGGTTCTACCCTGCTCCAATATAGACAGACTGAGCATGAGGTGGTTATGTCCTGCTCCAGTATAGACAGACTGAGCGTGAGGTGGTTCTACCCTGCTCCAGTACAGACAGACTGAGCGTGAGGTGGTTCTACCCTGCTCCAGTATAGACAGACTGAGCATGAGTTGGTTCTACCCTGCTCCAGTATAGACAGACTGAGCATGAGTTGGTTCTACCCTGCTCCAGTATAGACAGACTGAGCGTGAGGTGGTTCTACCCTGCTCTAGTGCAGACAGACTGAGCATGAGGATGGTTCTACCCTGTTCCAGTACAGACAGACTGAGCATGAGGTGGTTCTACCCTGCTCCAGTACAGACAGACTGAGCATGAGGTGGTTCTACCCTGCTCCAGTACAGACAGACTGAGCGTGAGGTGGTTCTACCCTGTTCTAGTACAGACAGACTGAGCATGAGGTGGTTCTACCCTGTTCTAGTACAGACAGACTGAGCATGAGGTGGTTCTACCCTGCTCTAGTATAGAGACTGAGCGTAAGGTGGTTCTACCCTGCTCCAGTACAGACAGACTGAGTGTGAGGTGGTTCTACCCTGTTCTAGTACAGACTGAGCATGAGGTGGTTCTACCCTGCTCCAGTATAGAGACTGAGCGTGAGGTGGTTCTACCCTGCTCCAGTACAGACAGACTGAGCGTAAGGTGGTTCTACCCTGCTCCAATATAGACAGACTGAGCATGAGGTGGTTATGTCCTGCTCCAGTATAGACAGACTGAGCATGAGGTGGTTCTACCCTGCTCCAGTATAGACAGACTGAGCGTGAGGTGGTTCTACCCTGCTCCAGTATAAACAGACTGAGCGTAAGGTGGTTCTCCCCTGCTCCAGTACAGACAGACTGAGTGTGAGGTGGTTCTACCCTGCTCTAGTGCAGATAGACTGAGCATGAGGTGGTTCTACCCTGTTCCAGTATAGACAGACTGAGCGTGAGGTGGTTCTACCCTGCTCCAGTACAGACAGACTGAGCGTGAGGTGGTTCTACCCTGCTCCAGTACGGACAGACTGAACATGAGTTGGTTCTACCCTGCTCCAGTACAGACAGACTGAGCGTGAGGTGGTTCTACCCTGCTCCAGTACAGACAGACTGAGTGTGAGGTGGTTCTACCCTGCTCCAGTACAGACAGACTGAGTGTGAGGTGGTTCTACCCTGCTCTAGTGCAGACAGACTGAGCATGAGGTGGTTCTACCCTGCTCCAATATAGACAGACACTCACAGCTCTAATACTCACTGACTTCATTACATGGCTTAAACTGTCTGTCTGTCTGTCTGTCTGTCTGTCTGTCTGTCTGTCTGTCTGTCTCTAAGTCCCTCCCTCCATCCCTCCCTGTCTCCTTCTTTCCCTCCTTATCTGTCTTCCTCCCACCATCTCCCTCCCCCTGTCTCCCTCCCCCTGTCTTTGTCTGCCCTGTCTCCCTCCCCCTGTCTCCCTCCCCCTGTCTTTCTCCCCCATGTCTCCCCCTCCCCTGTCTCCCTCCCCAGGTCCCTCTGTCTCCCCCCCTGGTGTCTGGTGATGGATGTGTCCCTGTACTGAGTGGGTTATCAGCAAACCACAGGCCTGCCTCCAGAGTCTGGACTGTCCGGCAGCTCTGACTGGTACAGGCCAAGTGTGTGTGTGTGTGTGTGGGGCGGGGGGCTGTATGTGCATATATGTTTATGTGTGTATGAGTGTAATATAGTGTGGTAATGAGTAAATCTATGGGACATGAGGAACAGTATTTACCTGCCAACTCAGGGTTTTATGAAGTATGAAACCCCCCTAGCGTCTTCTCTCTCCCTCTCTCTCCCTCTCCCTCTCTCTCCCCTCCTCTCTCTACCTCTCTCTCCCCTCTCTCTCCCCCTCCTCTTTCTCCCTCTCTCTCCCCTCCTCTCCCTCCCTCCCTCTCTCTCCCCTCTCCCTCTCTCTCTCCTTCTCTCACCCACCTCTCTCCTCTCACCCCCCTTTCTCTCTCCCTCTGTCGCCCACCTGTCTCCTCTCTCCCCCCTTTCTCTCTCCCTTCCTGTCCCTTCCCCTCCCCCATGTCTCTCACCCCCCTCTCTCCCTTCCTCTACTCCTCTCTCTCCTTTCCTCTTCCCCCTCTCTCCCTTCCTCTCCTCCTCTCTCTCCTTTCCTCACCCCCTCTGTCTCCTTTCCTCCCCCCCTTTTTCTCCCCCCTCTCCCTCCTTCACACTTCGTACTCTCCATCTATTTTTCTCTTCCCCATGCTCTCCATCTCTCTCCCACCCTCTCTATCTTCCCTCACTCTCTTTTCCTCTCATTCATTTCCCTCTGATTCCATCTCTTCTTCTGTCCATCTCTCTTTGTATGTCTCTCCAACCAGTCTTGTTCAACACTGTTAAACGCTCTCTTCTCTCTCTCTCTCGTCTCTCTCTCCCTCTCTCTCGTGCTCTCTCTCTCTCTTCTCTCTCATCTCTCTCGTCTCCTCTCTTCTGCTCTCTCTCTCTCTCTCTCTCTCTCTCCAGCCTTCTTTACATTGCTCTCCATCATTCTCCCCATCCCTTCCTCCCTTCTCTGGCTCTCTGTAGTTTGGTGCTAGATCACTGGGGGTGGATGTGATTAACCAACTAGCATACATATCCAGCCCACATGAATATTCAGGCCAGAAATGTTGTTCTTGAAAAGTATCTGTCTCGCAGCAACACACCCAGACACACATACACAAACACACAGTCACGCACAGTCACACACACACAAACACACACACTAACACAGACACACATGCACACACATTAACCTAGATGAGTAATCAGGGCATTCATGTTGTCTTGAAAAATGTCAGCTGTGCATGTGTGTGCGTGAGTGTGTGTGTGTGTGACTGTATGTTTTCAGAACTCCAATCACTCCCAGAATGCTCCATGGCAACAGGCTGCTGCTCCTCTTCAAATATCTATCACAGTGTGGGGTGACCTTTCTGATCGCAGTGCGTGTGCGTATGTCTGTAACCTTTTCAATATCTTCATTTACAGTACTGTAATAACTTTTTACTCACCACTAAGTAGCTTCGGTGCTATTGCTGTTCTCAATCCATGGCCTGTACTACTTCAAGTGTGGATTATGTTCTACCTCAGGCCTAGACTGTGTCCTGTCTGTCCTACACTGCCCTACCCTGTCCTACTCTGTCCTATCCTGCCCTACCTTGTTCTACCCTGTCCTACCTTGTCCTGTCCTACTCTGCCCTACTCTAGCCTACCCTGTCCTTCCCTGCCCTACCCTGTCCTACTTTGTCCTACTCTGTCCAACCCTGTCTTACCCTGACTTGTCCTTGTCCCGGTCCTTCCCTGTGCTACTATGTCCTGCTCTATCCACACCTCAGCTTAACTGAAAAAACACACATCAAGGATGATTCTGTGCGTAAAGCAAGGTTGCGCCCTATTTAGTTCGACCTCTAGCTGTGTTCAGGCCCGTGCCAGGATGTGTGTGTGAGTGAGAGAGAGTGTGTGTGTGACACACCGGGTGAGTGTGTGACGTATCATCCACCATGCATTCAGTCGTTTGGCTCGTTTGGATGGCATTGCGACATTGAGTGAGAGAGTGCGTGTGTGTTTTTGTGATCTAGCATGTGCTGCTTGACTTTACACTTGACCTTTGTGTGTTCGTTTGTGTGTGTTTGTTCTAATTTGCGTCATGGAAATGCCGGATCATTACAAATATTGGAAGTCTGTTTTCGGCTGAAACGTTGCATCAGAACAGTGACAGCAGCTGCTTGACTGAAACTCTCTGGACAAAACCCTCAGTGGTGCCGACGCAGCACTTTAGATGGAGGCCCACAAGGCTGCTACAGAGTGGCAAGAATAGAGGGAGAAGAGAGAGCAGGAGGTGAGAGAACTGGAAAGGCAATAGAACAGGAGGAGGAGATATAGAACAGGATAGATAGAACATGAGAGATAGAACAGGAGCAGAGATAGAACAGGAGAGATAGAAAAGGAGGAGAGAGAACATGAGGAGAGATATAACAGAAGGAGAGATAGAACACGAGGATATATAGAACAGGAGAGATAGAACAGGAGGAGGAGAGATGGAACAGGAGGAGATATAGAACAGGAGGAAGAGAGATAGAACAGGAGGAGGAGAGATAGAACAGGAGCAGATGTAGAACAGGAGGAGAGATAGAACAGGAGCAGAGGTAGAACAGGAGGAGATATAGAACAGGAAGAAGAGAGATAGAACAGGAGGAGGAGAGATAGAACAGGTGCAGAGATAGAACAGGAGGAGGAGAGATATAATAGGAGGAGATATAAAACAGGCGGAGAGATAGAACAGGAGGAAGAGAGATACAACAGGAAGAGGAGAGATAGAACAGGAGGATATATAGAACAAGAGAGATAGAACAGGAGGAGGAGAGATAGAACAGGAGGAGGAGAGATAGAACAGGAGGAGATATAGAACAGGAGGAGAGATAGAACAGGAGGAGGAGAGATAGAACAGGAGGAGGAGAGATAGAACAGGAGGAGAGATAGAACAGGAGAGATAGAACAGGAGGAGGAGAGATAGAACAGGAGGAGGAGAGCTAGAACAGGAGGAGGAGACATCAAATTCCCTAGAGAGAACATGGATCCATGCAGACACGCACAAACCGACACAGGCACACTAACTATATAGACACCAACAAGAAATCTAACACTCACTCATACATTACACACAACATACAGACACCCTGATAACCAGCAGCCTCTGTTAGTGTCTAAGCTCACTACGGGCATCCTTGAAGGCTTACCACACACACACACACACACACACACACACATACACACACACACACATACACACACAAGAAGACATTCACACACACACACACCACTTCTGTGATTGACAGATGATCCGACAAGGTCATTTCAGCAGATCTCCCTCTAGGTAGAAACACATCATTAACTCACACTGTGGTATTGTGCTCATACTATTTTTATATCCAAGCAAGCTTCATAGCCTCACACTTAACCAAGGAGGGGGAGGGGTGTAAGTGTGTGTGTGTGGGGGGGGGGTACTGCAGACCCACTACACAGTGTGGTATAATAATTGGCTTATTCAACACAGCTTAATAATGAGCTTATTGAGATCATTATTGAAAGGGGAAAAATGCTAATAAGCTGTTTATTTCAAGTACACTGGCTCCTCTTATTTAGATACGAATGCGAGCTGTGAGGAAGAGAGACAGAATGAAAGACGGAGGAAGAGGAAGAGAGGGGTTGATTTGCCCTGAACTCTACTGAGGAAGACTGGAAGTGTCGGCAGGGAAGGAGAGATCAACACTAAGAGAAAGATGGGGGTAGAGATAAAGAAATGGTTTGAGAAAGAGAGTAGCGTATTGAAGTGAAAGAGGTAGTTGGACAAGTGAAGTCGATAGATGAGTAGAGAGGTGAGATAGGGAGATGATGTGTAGACGTTATGTAGAGAGGTGAGATGGTGAAGTAGAGGGGTAAGGTAGACCTGGCAACCCAGGGAGGACAGGATTCACCCTCACAGGCAGAGCTGGCAACCCAGGGAGGACAACATGTGCTCCTATGGGCAGGGGAGGAGTGCTCCCCTTTCAAAAATGTTAACTTCTTTCTCCAAAACTATTAGAAATAAATTAAAAATATATAATTACAAAGAGAACGTGTGTGGATGTGTTGGTAAAAAGAAACAGAGACAGAGAGGAGAGAGGGTGAGTAATAAGTAAATGGAGTAGAGAGATAAGTAGAGAGAGGTATAGCTAGATGGAGTTGCAGATGAAGAAATAACTAGTTGGGGTTATAGAGAGAGAGGGGGGGAGAGAGAGAGGAAGGGAGAGAGTTATAACTAGATGGAGTTAGAGAGAGAGTGGGGGAGGGGAGATGAAGAGGTATACAAGCTCTAGGGGCTGGGAGGAACTAACCTTTCCGACTGTTGAATCTGTAGCTGAGTAGCCTGAATATATGTGGGTTTGGATGTTTGTGAATGTGTACAGGTCTCCTTATATGTCTGTGTGTGTGAATGTGTGTGCATGTTTGGATGATGTGGGTTGAAGGTGAGAGTGGGTGAGTGAGGGTGAGTGTAAGGGGTGGGTTATATGTTAGGGTTTGTATTTAAGGGAGACTCTGCGTGAGGGTGTGTGTGTGGGTGTATGTGGGTATGTGAGGATGTAGATTAGGGTTTATGTGTGTATATGAGGGTGTATGTGATGGTGAGGGAGACTCTGTGAGGGCACAGTGACTGTGAGTGAGGGGGTGTATGTGAGGGTATGTGTGTATATGAGGGTGTATATGTGTATGTGAGGGTGAGGGAGACTGTGAGGGCGCAGTAACTGTGAGTGAGGGGGCGTGTGTGAGGGTGTGCTCGCAGTATTTGGGTTCTTTGTAGCAGTACAAAGGAGCGAGAGAGGAAAGATGTCCCGTTGAGCAGCAATGAACATGAGTCTTTGTTCTGTCCAATGCTTTGAAGGCTGGATCCCCACCACCCTCCCACCACCCGCCCCACCACCCTCCCCACCGCCTGCCCCACCACCCGCCCCACCACCCTCCTCCGCTCTGTCTCTAAAGCCTGTGTGGATATAGATGGAGGGGGAGGGATGTAGAACAGTGGGGAGGGGCTGTAGAGCAGTGGGGAGGTGTTTTAGAGGGAAAACGGAGGAAGTGAGGATGGGGTTAGAGAGGTAGAAAGGGAGGGCGAGGGAAGGATGGAGGAAGAGATTGAGTGGGGAGGGGATGAGCACGGGGAGGGGGGAGGAAGGGAGGTTGAACAGGGACAGGAGAGAGAGACATGGATCTCTGCAGCACACTGTAGGCACTAGGATGGGTGAGGGGTGAAGGGATGAGAGGGGAGACCTGCCTTGAAACACCAACAAAGAGATCAACAAAAGCAGAAAAACAGCAAGAGACACCAAGACATACCGAAACGAGCAGAGAGACCAGTGGAGAGCAATCAGTGAAGAGAGACCAGTGAGGAGACCATCAGAGAGTGACCATCAAAGAGAGCCCATTAGAGATAGACCATCAAATAGACACCAGTGGAAAGATACCAACAGAAAGACCAGTATGGGGACACCATAAAATAGAAACCAGTGGAGAGAGACCAGTGGATCGAGACCAGTGGAGAGAGACCAGCGGATAGAGACCAGTAGAGATAAACTATTGTCTCAATAGAGACAAACCAGTGGAGAGAGACTAGTAGCGAAACCAGTGAAGACTAGTAGAGATAGACCAATATAGAGAAACCAGTGAAGACCAGTAGAGATAGACCAAAACAGAGAAACCAGTGGAGAGAAACCAGTGAGAGTTTAGTACTACTACTTTTACCCCATTTAAGCTATAAACACAGCCTTTATTTGATAGATGTCAAGCTCTGGTGTATTAGACACTTGTCAATCACCTATTCAAAGCATTTTTGGCGACTAATTATTAGTTTATTGTTGTTGTTGTTGTTGTTGTTGTTGTTGTGGTGGTGGTGATGTTTAGCAGCTCATGCCATCAAGTGTATTTGTCTATGTCTCTGAAAGGCAATGTTGCCTACAGGTCACACAGGACAAAGCTGTGTGTGTAGTTAGACTTACTGTGTGTGTACTTAGATTTACTGTGTGTAGTTAGAGTTACTGTGTGTACTTAGATTTACTGTGTGTGTAGTTAGACTTACTAGACTTACTGTGTGTGTAGTTTGACTTACTGTGTGTGTACTTAGACTGACTGTGTGTGTAGTTCGGCTTACTGTGTGTGTAGTTCGACTTACTGTGTGTGTAGTTAGACTTACTAGACTTATTGTGTGTAGTTAGACTTACTGTGTGTGTAGTTAGACTTACCAGACTTACTGTGTGTGTAGTTAGACTTACTAGACTTACTGTGCGTGTAGTTAGACTTACCAGACTTACTGTGTGTGTAGTTAGACTTACTGTGTGTAGTTAGACTTACTAGACTTACTGTGCGTGTAGTTAGACTTACTAGAGACTCTGACTGAACTTCCGCACTGGCATGAGGTATCTGTCTGAAGAGACCTACTCACTAGCTATCCTCTCTCCATTATGAATATTGGATAGGCATGAATATTCTATACTGGGCAGAGAACTACTCTGAATGGTTGTTTTGATCTGACAGAACAATAACACTGGCCGCATCTGGGAGAGAAGATACGTCTGTGTGTGTTTTCAAACTCAGTAATAATTCATATGGACTGAGATTTGGTAAGAGTTTGAAAGACTCTGAGAGTTCACACTATAGTTAAGTGACTCCTATTAGAAATTATACTGTTTGGACGCACAATAATTATCTCCCTATCCCTCCTTTATTTCCTCTTCCTCCTCCTCTGTCTGGTTCTGGTGGGTAACTTATATATTATAGAACACGTCAAACCATTGAATCACTTATGGAATTCTTGAATTGTTATCCGCATTCTAAAGCGAATCCTCAAATCTGCACGAAACTTGGCTTCAGAAACACAGGTGTCTCTCCTTCTCACCGTCCTCTTTCCTTCTCCGTCTCTCTCACTCTCCTCTCACTATCTCCTTCTCTCTCACTCCTTTTCATACTCCTCTCATTCTCTCTCTCTTTCCCACTCCCCTCTCTCATTCTCACTCACCTCTCCTTTTGATCTTTCTGTTTCTTTCCTCATCTGCTTTCTCTGCCTTTCTGCTTCTCTCACTTCCTGTCTTGGATTGTTTTGATCTGTTATCCCTTGTTCTCTTTCTCTTTCTGTCTCTTTCTCTCTCGTTCTGTCTCTTTCTGTCTATTTGTTTCTCTTTCTCTTTCTGTCTCTTTCTGTCTCTCTCTCTCTGTCGCTTTCTCTCTCTGTCTCTTTCTCTATCTGTCTCTTTCTCTCTCTGTCTCTTTCTCTATCTGTCTCTTTCTCTATCTGTCTCTTTCTCTATCTGTCTCTTTCTGTCTATTTCTCTCTCTTTCTGTGTCTTTCTGTCTCTCTCTTTCTCTTTCTGTCTCTTTCTCTTTCTGTCTCTGTCTGTCTCTTTCTCTATCTGTCTCTTTCTGTCTATTTATTTCTCTCTCTTTCTATCCCTTTCTGTGTCTTTCTCTCTCTTTCTGTCTCTTTTCTTTATTTCAGTCTCTTTCTGTCTCTCTCTCCCTCTTTCTGTCTCTCTCTCTTTCTCCCCCTCTCTCTCTCTCTTTCAGTGTCTTTCTCTCTCTTTCTGTCTCTTTCTCTCTCCTCTCGTTTTTTCTCTATTCCTTTCAAATCATCATATTGCAAACGCAACAGTGAATTTACATGAACATTTCTTATTATAGCGTGTAAATCGCTGCCAAATCCACACAAATACTGAAACAAACACAAATATCGATTAAACATACGCATGCATCTAACTACATTACCTAAGTGTACAACAGCAGTTAGCATTTACAAATTCAATCATTTTAATACAATTATGTAAGCATATATAGATATACCTATGCAACACTTCATATACGCCAATATTCAGAAATACTCCAGTTTAAAGATACATAGTACATGTACATTATTATATAATTTAACAACAATGGCTATAGGATATAAAACAATGAACGTAATAATTGTGACATTAAAATAACTATCAATTAATATTGATAATAAACTATTGATTCTTTGAGTTAATCAATTATCTGTTGTTCTTAACTTACAACATTTTTGTCCTAGGTTAGCAGTCATTAAAGCACATTTAAACCTAAGAGGTTAAGGCCCTTTTTTAAGTGTTAGTTTCAAGTTCTTCAAATGTATCTTCTAAGGTGGGGGAAAGATCTTTCTCTAATGTGTTCTGTGTTAAAATATGTCCTGGGTTGGTGTCATGCCTTTCCAGTGGCTGAGTTCTTTACTTTTTACAGTTTAGCTATTTGTTTTGTATTAGTTAGCCGAAACTCTGCTCTGTGTCAGAGCAGATACTCAGGACTAGCTTCCTGAGAAAACAATCTTACTTGGCCTCATCTCTGGAGATATTAGGGCTCTGAGGTGAAAGGTATTTTCATCACTTTGGCAAAGGTGTCGGTAGAATTGAACCGCTCTTTTTTGCATTAGTTGAATTAATAGCGTATTTCTCTCTCGCAGTCAGCTCTGGAGGTCATGTTTTGTATTGAACTCTTAATGTTTTTAATGAATGTCTCGCTCTCCTTCTCACTCTGTCCTTCTCATGCTCCTCTCTCTCCCTCTTCTGCTTGCTCTCTCTCTCTGCCTCTCTCTTTCTCCCGTTCGCTGCCTATCTCTTTCAGACTCCTCTCGCTCTCTCCTCCCCTGCCTCTCTTCTCTTTCTCCCTCTCTTATTTCCTTCCACTCTATCATTCTCACTACTCCTCTGCTCACCGTTGCTCCAGACATGAGTCCTGCGCTCATCTTGTATGTAATCATCACAGGGGTAATGGTGGACAGGTAGCTGTCCACTCCACTTTGCCCTGATCAGTTTTATTCAGAAGGATGATTCAACAGTATTTCCATTTGTAGCTTGGTGGCCTCTGTAGAACAGCAATTATTTTTCTACCTACATATTAGAGAGAGAGAATGTGATGCTCTCTGTCTGGTGTGACCCTGCTGTCACATCTACCATTATCCTGTCTGCCCCTGCTTGTTAACTTCCTGTCTGCCCCTGCTTGTCTATATCCTGTCCGTCCCTACTTGTCCACACCCTGTTTGCCCCTGCTTGTTTTACTTCCTGTCTGCCCCTGCTTGTCTACTTCCTGTTTGCCCCTGCTTGTCTTCTTCCTGTCTGCCCCTGCTTATCCACTTCCTGTCTGTCTCTGCTTGTCTACTTCCTGTCTGCCCCTGCTTATCAACTTCCTGTCTGTCCCTGCTTGTCTGCTTCCGGTCTGCTGCTTCTTGTCTACATCCTGTTCATATTATGGGGCATCAACTGAAACTGTCATACTCATACCCTGACCAACAGTTGCACATAGGATACAGCCAATACTGTCTGTATGTCTCTCTCTGTGTCTCTCTCTCACACACACACACACACTTGATCCTTTTTCTTTCCTTCCAAGGCCCCTGGTGATCTCTGATCCTCGAGGGCAGTTGCCTAGACATTGTTTCAGATATAAACATGAAGGGTTGGGTTTGTGTGGTTCTCAATGTGCTGTGCTTTTCACAAACCCATACATCTCTGACCCCTGACCCCAACATGTCTGTTAGTAAGCTGGTGGCTCTTGCCAGTCTAATGCAGTCAATCAGACTTTGCCTGGGGTCTCTCCCTCCACCTCTCTCTCTCTCTTTCTTTCTCTCTATATCTCTATCTCTCTCTCTCTTTCTTTCTCTCTATCTCTCTCAATCTCTTGCCACCACTGTCCCTCTTTTTGTCTCGCTTGCCATCTCTATCTCTCTCTGCCTCTCCACCCTGAGGGAGAGATCCCTGTGAGATAATGGTCTGTGTTTCTAGAACCTTCCCTGAGGACCACTCTCTCTCTCTCCCTATGTCATTCTCCCTTCCCTCTGCTCTCTCTCTCCCCCTCCCCTCTCTCCAGCCCCCAGGGCAGTCAGAAGTGTTGCATAGAGGACAAAGCTCTCAGACCATCTTCCTCATCCTGTTGAACATTCGTAACAGGATGAGGAAGATGGTCTGAGAGCTTTGGCCCGGGTCCTGTCGTCTGTGCAACACTGCTGACTGTTATGTTGAATGTTGTCTCCCCTTCCTCCCATCGTTCAGTCCCCCTTTCCCCCTTCGAGGCAAGAGGAGAGAGCAGATGGAGGAGGGGAGGACTGGGGGGAGGAGGAGGGGGGAGGACAAGGCAAAGGAGGAGAGGGGAAGGGTGAGGTGAGATGAGAAGTGGGGCGGACAGGAGAGGAGGGGAGACCACATTTAACATGTTCATTTATTCCAAATAAATTGAACATAGGCGTTGATCTGGAGGAACATGTAAAGTACAGAGCATATGGTCCATTCAGCCGATAAGGTGAACTAGAAGTACGCAGTTATAACAGTATTGCAGACTACATGCAGTGTTTTACCAGATGGTGTAACAGCAACGTGTCCCAAAATGAAAAGGTCAGGTTTTGCAGATGCTACGACAACGAATATAGAGACGAGTGGGGTGAGGGACCTGCAGTCATGCTTCATTTCCACTGACCATCGTGTGTGTGTGTGTATGTGTGTGTGTGTGTGTGTCTATGTGTGTGTCCACAGATGAAGTCAGCAGGAGTGGTAGAGGGAGGTCTGTTTACAGAGAGCTACTGTAACATCTGCAATGCCCAGCTTATCTCTGAGTCTCAGCGCACCGCTCACTATGAGGTGAGTCTGTCACACACACACACTCACTATGAGATGAGTCTGTCACACACACACACTCACTATGAGGTGAGTCTGTCACACACACACACACTCACTATGAGATGAGTCTGTCACACACACACACTCACTATGAGATGAGTCGGTCACACACACACACACTCACTATGAGGTGAGTCTGTCACACACACACACGCACTATGAGGTGAGTCTGTCACACACACACACTCACTATGAGGTGAGTCTGTCAAACACACACTATGAGGTGAGTCGGTCACACACACACACACACACACACACACACACACTGTGAGGTGAGTCTATCACACACACACACATTATACATTATGAAATATGTCTGTCACACACACACACACACTATAAAATGGGTCTGTCACACACAGACACTATGAGGTGAGCCTATCACACACACTCTCACACACTATGAGGTGGGTCTGTCACACACACATACACACACACTCACACACTGAGTTGAGTCGGTTGTCTGTCACATTCGAGTCATATTATGACAGCGGTCTGTGATGCATCTGTTTTCAATACGCATTCCTCACAAATAAAAGTTTGTTGTAGAACTTTATTTTAACATAAGATTACAATTTGTTGCTGAAATTGCCTGTGATTTTAAACCAGCGTAGCTCACTGCACCACTATTCACTGGTAAGAAAATCTAGTTAAATCACAGAACATTTCAGTACTCCCCTTATTTAAATCATAAGTCACTGATTTGTTTAAATTGGTGAAACTATCTGACTACTAACCTGAATTTAAATTTAAATTTAAACCTTATGTCAGTTTGTTCACACAAGTCTTCTCTACAGGCCGGTGAAAGTGACTAACATTTTCCAGTAGGGATTTACATCATATGAGTGCACTTTTAGAGTAGCCAGTGTTACAACATGCTCTTTTCTCTGTCTTGCGAAGTGAGCTTGCCGTGGGTATTTCTCTCCCGTTTGCAGCACTCAAAAGATATGGGTTAGGGCAACAGCAGTGATTGACCTCGGTGACAGTTGCACAAAGGCCAGGCGTTTTAGTCGTATTTATCAATCTATTTTGTTTTGACAACCCAGTCATCCGGAGCAGACAAACATCTGAAAACCTGCAGGTCTACAGTAGACCCAGGGGCCAGGATCAATGACCAGATTCAAGAGAGGCTGATAAAGAGGGAGTAGAAGAGAGTAACATGGAATATGCTTTCCCTTTCTTACAATCTGGATACGAGTGCAGAGTCAGCAGACTTTGCACAAAAATCCATTTCAAGCTTATTTACGTTTTTGAAGGCATATTTTCAGTTTGCAGATGAAAATGTTGGAATATGGATTCTAGCTGAGATACTGCCAGGGAAAACGTTATTAGAATCGGCTTGTTTTAAATTGGGTTCTTAATGAATGAATGAGTAAATGATTAAAAATGTCACTAGAAGGTACAAACTTCACATAGTTGACGGCCGTTTTTACACATGATTGCCCTCTCTTTTTCCTTTGAAGCAAATCTTTCACCTATATGAGCCTTCCACCGAGAGACGAGCACCATCCCCTCTTACAGGGTGTGGGAAGAATCTACGGGAAGTGAGAAGAGAACAGTTTCATTCTGCACTCGTATTATTCTAGAAGTGTAAATGAGCAGCTGCAAATGCACACTTTTGAATCTATGTCATCTTCATCAATAATAAGTCTGCATACCTACTTCAGTAACTCCACCCAACGGACGCCAGCACACCTCACAAGGTCTCCAGAAACACTGCTGTTTCTCTGCTGGCTGAATATTCAGCAGGATTCCTTTGTGTTCTTTGATTTCTGTCGTTAAAGACTCTAAAACGCTGGGCCACATCAAAACACCCAGCGCATTTATTATAGAACGATCATCTTACACACACACACACACACACACACACACACACAGTTTGTCTCAGTAATGTAAGTCCACCTCTCACTAGACTGCCAGTGAGTGACTTAATGAGTGACCATTAAATCATCAACCTGATGCATTATTTAAGAGCCCTCTCTTAAGTGTGTACATGCATGCGTGTGTGTGAGTGTGTGAGTGTGTGCGTGCGTGTGTTTAATGCATTATTTAACCTACTCTCTCTGGCCTCCCCAGATTAAAAACTCACAGTGAGGATTAACAAGATGGCTAATGAGGACAAGTCTTTAGCAAGGGAATACAAAAGAAGGAAGGAAGGGGAGGAGAAGGCGGAGAGAAGCGGAGGAGGAGAGGAGAGGGGGAGGAGATAAGGACGAGAGGGGAGAGGAGATGAGGGGAGGGGAGAGGAGGAGAGAGGAGGAGAGGGGAGAGGAGAGGAGAGGGGAGAGGGAGATAAGAAAAATATAGTTTAGAGTTATAATAGTTAGCCACTAGGACAACAGGTTATGATTTATGATTTAGTTATGACGTCCAAAATTCTAGCATGAAGAGATATGGTTCGCACATGCGCGCTCACACACACGCACGCTAACATACTGGATATCAGGTTGAGTCAGACTGGGTTGTTATCTAGGTTTCATGCTGTGCATTTGATTTGCTAACAGCACGGTGCCAGATACTCCTATTGGTTGAGAGTGAGGTGAGTCACACCTACACAGGGGACAGAAGAAGAAGGGCAAGCCCAAACTGAAAAAACTCACACAGGCACGCACACACACACACACACACACACACACACACATTGTAACAACCCACAGAGATTCAGATGGACCCAAACAGACACACACACACACACACAGACACACACAGACAAACACAGACACACACACACACACACACACACAGAGACACACACACACACACCAGGGAGACAGAGACAGAGAGGTGAACTCAGCATTCATATTTGATTATCAAAGAAACTGTGAGGAATAGGAAACAAATCTTCCCCTGCTCCACCCAGGCTGGACTCCCACGGCTGTGCGTGAGGCACAAACCCATCCTTAGCTGCTCAAGTTATCGGCCACTAATATCTGTACTCTGGCTAGGATATCTATCTCTCTCTTTCTGCATCTGTACTGGGGGACTAGAATACTGGAGGATTTGGGGACTGGATGACTGGAGGACTGATGGACTGGAGGACTGAGGGGGTGGGGTACTGGAGGACTGAGGGACTGGAGGACTGAGGGACTGGATGACTGAGGGACTGGAGGTTTGAGCGACTGAAGGACTGGAGGCCTGATGGACTGGAGGACTGAGGGGCTGGGGGACTGGAGGATTGAAGGACTGAAAGACTGGGGAATGGGTGGGACTGTGGGACTGGAGGACTGAGGGGCTGGAGGACTGAGGAACTAGAGGACTGATGGACTGGAGGACTGAGGGACTGGAAGACTAAAGGACTGAGGGACTGGAGGACTGTGGGACTGGAGGACTTGAGGGACTGGAGGACTGTGGGACTGGAGGACTGAGGGACTGGAGGACTTGAGGGTCTGGAGGACTGTGGGACTGAGGGACTGATGGACTGAGGGACTGCAGGACTCTGGGACTGGATGGACTGGAGGACTGTGGGACTGGACTGAGGGGCTGGAGGACTGAGGGGCTGGAGGGACTGGAGGACTGTGGGACTGGAGGACTGGAGGGACTGGAGGACTGTGGGACTGGAGGACTGAGGGACTGGAGGACTGGAGGGACTGGAGGACTGTGGGACTGGAGGATTGAGGGACTGGAGGACTGAGGGACTGAAAGACTGGGGGACTGGGACACTCTCACACACATTCAAACACACACTCAAACACACACTCTCACACACTCAAACACACACTCAAACACACACCTTCACACACACTCAAACACACACTCTCACACACTCAAACACACACTCTCACACACTCAATCACACCTTCAAACACACTCAAACACACTCAAACACACACTTTCACATACACTCAAACACACACTCTCACACACTGAAACACACACTCAAACACACACCTTCACACACACTCAAACACACTCAAACACACTCAAACACACACTTTCACACACACTCAAACACACACTCTCACACACTCAAACACACACTCAAACACACACCTTCACACACACTCAAACACACACTCTCACACACTCAAACACACACTGTCACACACTCAAATGCACACTCTCACACATTCAAACACACAAAAAAACACATTCAAACACACACTCTCACACACACTCAAACACACACCTTCACACACTCTCAAACACACACTCTCATGCACAAATGTAATGTTTTCTCAGTCCTTCACTACCAGTGTCACCATGGGAATGCTGTTCACCTCAATTAATCAAGATTCTGTTACATGTTATTGTGTTCTCATTTTCTCTGTCTCTCCCACCCCTCCTTCTCTACCCGTCCTTTTATCTCTCCCATCTTTCATCTCTCCCTCTCTCTTTCCTGCTATCATCTATGTCTCTCTCCGTCCTTCCATCTTTCCCTCCTATCTTCACGCCATCTCCGTTGTTGCTTCAAACTGGAGACCAAGCGAGAAGGAGAGTGGACTGAAAGATAGAGAGAGGGGGGAGGGGCGGACAGAGAGGGGTTGAGGGAGAGGTTGTTGAGAGAGAGGCTGAGGGAGAGAGTGTTGAGAGAGAGTGTTGAGAGAGAGGGAGAGAGAGTGTTCTTGTGAACACATGTGAAGGGAGAACTACAGTCTCTTACAGTAATCAGCCCGGAGAAAAGGTTTCTTACTATCTAATCTTTAGCAGGAGAAGTCAGGAAACATGCTTGTTCAAAACTGTGCGTCTCCTCATCTATCTCCTTAACCTCCCCCACCCTCCCCCCTCTCTTTCTCCTCCAGAGTAAGAAGCATGCTAACAAGGTGCGCCTGTTCCACATGCTGCACCCTGAGGACGGAGGCCCTCCTTCCAAGAGACTGAGAACAGACAACCCGGTACTGTCTCTTCATCTGTGTGTCTGTGTCTGTCTGTCTGTGTGTCTGTGTGTGTGACTGTCTGTATGTCTGTGTGTCTGTGTGTCTCTTCATCTGTGTGTCTGTGTATGTGACTGTCTGTGTGTCTGTGTGTGACTGTCTCTTCATCTGCGTGTCTGTGTGTGTGACTGTCTGTGTGTCTGTGTGTCTCTGCGTCTATGTGTGTGACTGTCTCTGCGGCTGTGTGTCTGTGTGTCTCTTCATCTGTGTGTCTCTGTGTCTCTGTGTCTGTGTCTCTGTGTGACTGTCTGTGTGTCTGTGTGTGTGACTGTCTGTGCATCTGTATGTCTGTGTGTGTGACTGTCTCTTCATCTGTGTGTCTGTGTGTGTGACTGTCTCTTCATCTGTGTGTCTGTGTGTGTGACTGTCTCTTTATCTGTGTGTCTCTGCATCTATGTCTCTGCAGCTGTGTGTCTGTGAGTGTGACTGTCTCTTCATCTGTGTGTCTGTGTGTCTCTGCATCTGTGTGTGTGTGTCTCTGCATCTGTGTGTCTCTGTATCTGTGTGTCTGCGTGTCTGTGTGTCTGCGTGTCTCTTCATCTGTGTGTGTGTCTGTGTGTCTGCGTGTCTCTTCATCTGTGTGTCTCTGCATCTGTGTGTCTCTGCATCTGTGTGTCTGTGTGCGTGACTGTCTCTGCATCTCTGTGTCTGTGTGTGCGACTGTCTGCATGTATATGTGAGTGTGTGAGTGTGTACATGCAAGTGTGACAGTTGTATCATAGCACAGCTTGTGTGCTCTACTTTCTCACTCGTCCCCAAAGACACACCCGCACACGCACATAGACACACACACAATACACACTCCCAGTTCACACTCGCTGTTTGAGGACACAGCTGGTGGAATATAAAGCTGACCATACTAAGTGTGCCGCAGACTGAAGCTGTGAGCCAGAGATGGAGACACTCCAGCAGAACAGAGAGCACACACACATGTATACACACACATACACACACACGTACACACACATAGTAACACACACATAGACATACATTACACACAAACACACACAGACAAACAAACTTGCACAAAGAAATATACACACAATAACCCACATACACACTGAGCGACATCATTTGTTGCTGCCTGCATTGCTGGTCTCATGAGCACTGATCACTGCAAGGGCTGTATCTGCTCTGTTCTCATCTCTCTCCCTCTCTCTTAGTCTCTTATTCTCTCCCTCTCTTTCTTTCTTAGTCCCTTTCTCTCTCTCCTTTCCTCTCCCTCTCTTTCTCTCTTAGTCTCTATGTCTCTTCCTCTCTAGGTTGTCTTCACAGGGGAGGCATTTCTGTCGCGTCGTCCTCTCTCACACTCTCCATCCCTCTACCACTTTCTCCTCCTTGGTTTCCTAGGGCCTGGATGGGGCTTAAAAAGGCTATCAACTCTGTGTGTGTGTGTATGTGTGTATGTGTGTGTGTGTGTATGTGTGTGTGTGTGTGTGTGTGCAGCAAAAGAGCGAGGGAGTTGGGAGTGCTTGTCCCACAACAAATGAGAAAGTAGGTCAGAAAGGTGTTCCCAGATGAAAGAAACAAGTTGATCTGTTTTCCTTGCATTCGTCATCCGCCCCTCCGCCCCTCCCTCCCTCCCTCCCTTTCTCCCTCTACCTGGCCTCTTCTTTCACCTGAGAGACAGAGGAAGACAGAGGAAGAGAGGGAACAATGATGTGTGTGTGTGTTTGTGTGTGTGTGTGTGTGTGTGTGTGTGTGTGTGTGTGTGTGTGGGTGGGTGTGTGGGTGTGTGTGTGTGTTTGACAGGCACAAAACAAAAAGCTGGATAAACATTTTTAGTTCATCTTCTAATTTTATAATTGGACTGTCGTTTCTTTAATTTACATTTCATCCATATCCAACTCGAGGTGTGTGTGTGTGTGTGTGGAAATGCATGTGTGTGTATTTTTAGAATGAAATCACACCCATTTGAACAGAGAGCAGGAGGAGAGAAAGGTGCGGAGGGAGAGAGAGAAAGTGACAAGCACACTTAACAGGAAGTCTGTTTTTTGGAGGAGGAAGAGGGAGAACCCAGCACATATGCACACACGCACACATACACAAATACATGCACACACATACACACACACGCACACATACACAAACACATGCACACACATACACACACGCAAACACATGCATGCGCACACATGTACACACACACATGCACACACACGTGCACACAACCACACATGCACACACACACACATGCACACGCATACACACATGCACACACACATACACACACATGCACACACACGCATGCACACACGCACACATGCACACCCCCCAAATAGGTCACATGTAAATCAGAACGAGCAGCTATGTGTGTGCGTGTGTGTGAGAGAAAATAGAGGGAGTTGACGAGCACACGAGAATAGGAGAGAATCAGCGCAACAGACAGAGAGAATGTGAGAGAGATACAGGGAGGGATTTCATGTAGTATTTAAACTATGATAACGAGATGTCGCATCTTCAGACGTCCCTACTGGCTATCACTCTCTCTCACACACACACATGCGCACGCACACACACACATACACACATGCACACGCACGCACACACATACACACATGCACAGGCACGCACACACATACACATATGCACACGCACACACACACATACACACATGCACACGCACACAAACACATACACACATGCACACGCACACTCATCTACCCGCTATGAATGAGCACTTTCACACGTATTCACACCTTCTTGTGGCTTGCTGTTTATTAAAACTCACACACTAACATACATATACACAAATACTAGCACACAAACACAGATAATAAAACACATATGGAGATATGGTTCAAAGTGCAGCGAACTTTAACATGATCACGACGGGGGTGACGGCATGTGAAGAGGATGAGAAGACCAGAAGTAGTGGAGAGAAGGAGAATGAATGAGGGATGGAGGAAAGGAGAGGAGGGGAAAGAAGAGGGGAGGAGAGGAGAGGTAGAGGACTGTGTCATTCCCTCAGGGGGAGGAGAACCTGCCAATACAGATAAATGCTTCATCTGAAACCAGGAGAGACACTGAGACTAGTCCCTGAGGAGACACAATACACACACACACTCACACAACCACACACACTCACCCAGACTCACACACACACACTAAGACACACACACAGCCACACACCAGAGACCACCCAGACAGCCCATGCTGTGGTAGAATAAGGGAGAAGTTGATAGAGAGAATGAGAGACAGAGATTGAGGGGTTCCAAAAGCAGAAATGACAAGAAGGACAGGAGGGATGGATGGAGGGAGGGAGAGGGAGGGAGGGAGGGAGGGAGATGGAGGGAGGAGGGAGGGATGGAAGGGAGAGGGAGGGAGGGGGGGAGGAAGGAGGGAGAGGAGGTAAAAGACAAGCCTTGGAGGTGTATTCAACTCAGACATCCATTCTCTATGACGTTAACCTGCCCTGGCACACATAGTATTAGTACACGTAGTATCCCACACACTCTCCCTACATACACACACATAACCACACAAACACACCACATACACACACACACTCACACGCACTACCAATACAACACACCCCATACACCCCCCACACACATACACAGAGAACCATACAACCCCCCCCCCACACACACACATAGCACACACACACTCAGGTCAGACAGACAGACAGACAGTTTCTACGGCACACACATTTCTATTATTGCACTTTATTGCTTCTGAAATTCTTCTGCTTCAACCAGATGTGACACCTAGATAAAATAGATGGCAGAGAGAGAGAGAGAGAGAGAGAGAGAGGTAGAGAGATGTGAAAAGGGAGAGGAGGTGAGAGAGGTAAAGAGAGAAAGGTGAGGAGAGAAAAGGGAGAGGAATATGGAAAGTAAGAGAGAAACAAAGAGTAGAAAACAGAGATAGAATGAGCAAGGACATGCCAGAATAGGTGAGGGGATCCTTCGAAAGAGAGACTGATGAGGAGAGACATAGAGAGGAGAGACCAAGCGATGAGGAAAGTTGGGAACTGAACAAGGAGAGAGAGAGAGAGAGAGAGAGAGACAGAGAGACAGAGAGAGAGAGAGAGAGAGAGAGAGAGAGAGAGAGAGAGAGAGAGAGAGAGAAGAATTGTCCTCTTTGACAGTACTCCAGAGTTAATACATAATGGGCCATCTTCTGTCCTCCCTTGGCCTCTAATCCAATCCCCTCCCCTCTACACACCCCTTTCTTCTTTATAGACAGAAATGTAGAGGTGAGTTTCCCCTCCTTTGATTCCTCGTTCCCTTCCACAGTCCAACTCAAATGCTTCTCTATTTCTCATTTGTTATCCTTTCTTCTCTTTTCTTCTCCTTTCTTCTCCTCTGTCCTCTTTCATTTCCTTTACTCCACTACTGCCGTCCTGTCCTCTCCTCCCCTATCCATCTCTTCCTCCCATCCCCTCCTCTCCTCTCTACCCCACCTCCCTTCTTCTCTCCTCCTTGTCTCCTCCTATCCTCCTTTCTCCTCCTCTCCTCCAGGGCAGTGCAGAGACCGATGTGGACAGTAATAAGTGTTGTACCTTGTGCAACATGTTCTTCACGTCAGCCATCGTGGCCCAGTCTCACTACCAGGGGAAGACCCATGCTAAGAGGCTCCGTCTGGTGATGGGAGAGACCCCCAGCCTCCCCACATCCTCCCCCACCCTCCCTACAGCCTCACCCAGCCCCACGCCCACAGGTAACACCCAGTTTGTACAGTATGAACCATGTAGCAGTACTACAGTATGAACCATGCAGCAGATTATACAGTAGGAACCATGTAGCAGTACTATAGTATGTACCATGCAGCAGATACTACAGTAAGTACCATGTAGCAGTACAACAGTATGAACCATGTAGCAGTACAACAGTATGAACCATGTAGCAGTACAACAGTATGAACCATGTAGCAGTACTACATTATGTACCATGCAGCAGATAATACAGTAGGAACCATGTAGCAGTACAACAGTATGTACCATGCAGCAGATGCTACATTATATACCATGGAGCAGATACTACAGTATGTACCATGGAGTAGATGCTACAGTATGTACCATGTAGCAGATGCTACAGTATGTACCATGGAGTAGATGCTACAGTATGTACCATGTAGCAGATAATACAGCATATAGCTCCTGTTGGATCCATTTCTCCAGGTTTATGAACACGAGACAACGCAAAACCAGATTGGCATCACAGACTAAACAGTAACTTCTGAGCTTGTCCATATAAGAGTATGGCTGGAAGGAGAATCAGGGATAGCTGCAGCTTTTGCTGTCTCCTGATGGAGATGTCACAAGTTCAGAACCCCCTCTGTTCATGCCTTTGGATCACGTGTCTGCTAAATGAGCACGTCTAGCGCATCATTGAGGACCACTTTCAACAGCAGCTGAAGTCTTCACTGTAGTTTGCTCTACTTTGGAGCTGTGTCACTTCTGTGCAGGAGAGAAGGGGACTTCCTGTGGTTCAAGTGACAGGAGAACCTGGAGGGAGGGTGACGGAAGGAGAGGGGTGGGAGGGAAAATGGAGATGGAAGGGAAGAGGTATGCGCTGAGTGAAAGTAGGGATGAGAAACTCAAGAGAGATTAGACTCAAAGGTAACCTTCATAATCCCTCCCTCCCCGACCAGTAGCGCCGCTTCAAGTGGGCACACACACGGACATACTCGGACACACAGTGCAGTGACAGACAGCCGTGGTCATGTGTGATAGTGATGCCCTTGAGAGGTAGAGAGCAAAAGCCTTGAAGCCCCCCTTCCCAACCCCACACACGCAATCCTGCTTGCACACATGCTCACTAAAGCACACGCCCCTTGCACGCAAACACACACATACAGTCCCTCTGTGAAAACCATTTACTTCTGCTCCGCTGTTCATAGCTCAGAGGAGGAGGTGGAGAGAGATGGAGAGGGAGAGACAGTGAGAAAGAGACAAAAAGAGAGAGAGAGAATAGCCTCTCTAGAGAAGAGAGGCTGTAGCTCCCTTGCTCTCAAAAAGAGGTGGAGAGAGGAGGCGAGGTGAGTTTTTCTGAATCATTACAGAATCTCACAGAAAGCAGAGACTCAAGCTGTCATCCTTCAGTCATGATTGAAGGCCTGCAGGAGCAGAGAACCTGAACACATTTACCTTCACCTACATGTGGTTCAGACCTCATTGAAGGGTTAAGAATTCTCCACCGCTCTACTGCAGACCGTGGGTTTTCCAAATCGTTGAAACTCTTTATACTGTTGTGGTGCCGCATCTGTTGCTTTGGCAGATTTACAACAGGGAGTAAGTGTGTGTGTGTGTTTGTGTGTGTGTGTGTGGGTCTGTTTGTGTGTGTGTGTGTGTTTTGTAAGAGGGTTGGTGTGTGTGGGCGATGGGAGGGTTAATGTGTTGGATGTGTGTGTGGTATGATGTTGAATTGTGTGGTGTGTGTTTCTGGGGCTAGTTGTGTGGGTGTGTGTATGAGTAGCTGTGTGGGTGTGTGTGTTGTGTGGTTTATGTGTGTGTGGGGGGAGGAAGGGGTTGTGTGGGTGATTGGGTGGGTGTGTCCAGGGATATAAGATACAGGGCATGGATACAGTAACTAAGCTCCATGTTGCCAATTTGACTAACCAACCAGAAAGTTATAAGTTACACACAAACACACACACAAACTCAAACACACACACACACAAGCACACACACACACACACACTAAAAGAGCAGCTGCCCTCCTCATACTCCAGCAGCACACCCACATCCTAACAATATCACCCTGAATGTTTATTCATGTCCTCATCAGGGGTTACCTGTTAATATGTTCTGTTCATAAGGGTTTCTGTGTTACCATCTCTCTATCAGGGGTTATGTGTTATCATGTCATCATCATCAAGGCTTTTGAGTTATCATGTGATCATCATCAAGGGTTATGGGTTATCATATCCTCTTCATCAGGGTGCATCTGTTATCATGTCTTCTTCGTCAGGGTTCATGTTATCATGTCCTCTTTAGGGGTCATGTGTTATGTGTTCCCATGTCTTCGCCAGGGGTTGTATGTTATCATGTCCTCATGTCCCCTCTCACTCTTTGGGACAGCATGCAGCAGCTTGGAACTCTGGGAAATGGTGTATGCAATGAATCCCCCCCCCCCACACACACACACATACAGCACAGACGTACAAAAACAGTACACACACACGTCGTTCAGTGTGTAGCCTGGGTTGGTGAAACGCCAGACATGTTGACGAGTACCATCTGTCAGAGAAACCTTCAAGTACCCTCCTTGTCCTCACACACACATCCAAACACACAAACACAGGCACACACGAGCATGCACACAGACACACACATACACATGTACACACCGATGCAGACAAACACACACATGCACATGTACACACACCCATACAGACACACAGGCATGCACATTCACACACAAACACTCACATACTCTCTCCCTGGTCACTGTGACCCACTATTGCACCCCTAGACACAATGGGGCCTCTAGGCTATAAGTTAGTGGTCTCCTTGGCAAGCTGTGAGGATGATGCCCTAGAAGGAAACCACCTCAAGAGCGAAGAGAATAGAGTAGGAGATGGAAGACAACCACCTCAGAGGTGAAGAAAAGAGAGGAGAAAAGAGGTGAGGGAGGTGGGGAGGGAGGGAAGACAGCAGAGAGGAGAGGAGTTGGGAGGAGAGAAGAGGAGAAGGAAGGAGGTGAGCACAGGATAGGAGGGCCAAAGGGTGGCAAAAGGGTAGAAGAGAGCAGAGGAAGGAGAGGACATATAAATGAAGTGGATTCAAGTCTCCGGAGAGTCTCTGCCCTCATCGTGATCCTCGTCGCTCAATAGGTCTGTCAACCTCTTCTGGTCGGGTGCTTTTCTTCATTCATATAGTGGTTATGTCTCGGTGTGCATTGATTTGTATATGTATGAATAATTGTCTCAAGGGTTTAAGAAATTCATTTAATTCAACATCATCCATAAATAGGACTGAAGTGTGAGTAGCAATACAAACTCGCGTGTCTTTTTGTTATACGTCGAACAATTTGAACAAACCTTCCACGTTGTCTCAGGAAGACCATTAATTTGAGTTTCTGACAGCTGCTCTTTTCCCTCCCCTGCCCTGCCTCCCTCTCCCACCCCCACCCCCTCCTCCCCCTCTACAGACTCATCCCCCACCACCCCCCAGCCCTCCGAGCTTGCCCCCCCAACCCCCGTGGCCCCTGGCTGGCCGGGCTGTCCGCTGCCCCCAGTTGTGGTTGTGGGAGGCGGCGGGGAGGCAGGGAAGTACTGCTGTCTCTGCGGAGCCTGGTTCAACAACCCTCTGATGGCCCAGCAGCACTACGAAGGCAAGAAGCACCGCAGGAACGCTGCCAGAGCCCGTCTGCTGGAGCAGCTGGCTGGCAGCCTGGATGCCACGGAGACTACAGGTCAGAGGTCAGGAGTGGATGGATGATGGGATGGATGGATGATGGGAGGGATGGATGGATCAGAATCATTCACCATGTAAGTTTACACAAACAAGAAGTTGTCTGTGGCAGGTGCATATAATATGCATAGAATCTTAAATGTAACAAGTAGCTAATGTATGATAGTCTAAATAATTCTGAACAAAACTGTACAATGTAGAATATGAAATAAGATCTAAATAAAATAAGAATAAGGGCACAATATGACTTTTGATGGACTTATAAATAACAGGTAAAGTGGGTGTGAGTCCTTGGCGTTGTTGATGAGGCCACCTGCAGATGGGAAGACACTGTTGTTGAAGTTTAGTTCCTGCCAAAGAGCGGCAGGAGAAGTATCCAGGGCGGGAGGAGTCAATCACAATCTTCCTTGGTCCCTTCAGGGTCCTAGAGGTGTACATGTTCTTAGGGAAGGCAGATTGAGCGAGAAGTATTGTGATATGTCTTGAGTCTGCTCTTGTCACCGGCAGTGGCAGAAGTGCAACATGACTGTTGGTTGACTGGATGGAAGAATAAAAGGATGCATGGATGCAATGATTGCAGGTCTGTCTGGGTACATGGATGGACTGAGGGATGGAGGAGAGGAGGGATAGAAGGATAAACAGAGTGAAACCTGCTACTATCAGCAAGGTGTGCATCCATCTTGTCCCTGTCGAAATTCCTCCTTTCCTTTTGTCTGGTTTTCATTGTGTGGATGAGTATGTGTGTGCAAGCGCATGTGTATACATGTGTGTGTGCGTATTCCCAGCCTGCAGGTAAAGTCAGGAAAACAAGTGCTAGCTTAGCTAAAGAGGTCTAAGTTTCTTTCAGACATTCTGTCATCGATCAAACTCTTTTTACCTCTCTTGCCCTGCAGAGTGTTTCTCTCTCACACACACACTGCACACACACTGCACACACACACACACACACTGTACACACCACACGCACACACACCACGTGCACCACACACAAACACAACCTCAGATGAGAAGACATAGCCATCAGTCTGATATTGTTGAGAAAGCCTAGATGTCTACAGGCCGTAAGTATTCAGGATATGTTTGTGTTTAATGTTCTGCACAAGAACAAGGGGTACACAGAGGGATGTGTGCGTTGAAGAGGACTCTGTTATTACTGAGCACATTCAGATGGATGATCAAATGTCACACAGGCGGACACCCTGCTGGTGTGTGTGTGGTGTGTGAGAGAGAGAGCGAGTGAGTTTGATATTTACCCTTGGAAACTAATGAGTGTGATGAATGAGGCATATAGAGGAACCCCGCTGCTCCACACACAACCCCCCCCCCCCCACAACACACACACCACACACCACACCAACACACACAGACACACTCACACATACACCAACACACACACACACACAGACACACACACACCAACACACACTCACACACACACACACACACACATATACACCAACACACACACACACACACACTCACACACACCAACACACACATACACCCACACACACAAACATACACATACACACACACACACTAACACACACTCACACACACACTCACTCACACCACCACACACACACCAACACACACACACACATACACCAACACACACACAGACACACACACCTCCCCCTATGTGACTTGTCTCTGTTGTCATTTATCTTAGCTCTCTTGAAATGAAGAAGGACCTTAAAAATACAAACTAACACGCACAGTCCTCACACACAAAAACCTGCAAGCACACTCTCCTAACTGTCTCTTACATATACACACACAGTCTCCTAACTGTCTCTTACATATACACACACAGTCTCCTAACTGTCTCGTACATATACACACACACAGTCTCCTAACTGTCTCTTACATATACACACACACAGTCTCCTAACTGTCTCTTACATATACACACACAGTCTCCTAACTGTCTCTTACATATACACACACACAGTCTCCTAACTGTCTCTTACATATACACACATACTCTCCTAACTGTCTCTTACATATACACACACAGTCTCTTAACACACCCAATCTTCACACTCTTCTACATGCAGGCACACACACACACATCAGAATGTAATTAGCAGGATTAGGTCTGAGCTTTAAGAGCCACTAGCTGGAACTGGCTGAGAGGAAGTCTGCTGGCGAGGCCTGCTGTGGTCTACACAGACACACACACGCACACACACACACATACACAGGAGAGAGAGGGGGATGAGAGAGGGAGAGAGAGAGAGAGAGAGAGAGATAAACGTTCCTTCCTATCTTCCAGTCAATAGAGTTTGTGATTAATAGCTTCTTCCTTGTCATCTGATGTAACGGCAGCCATGAGTGGAGGTGGACACACTCTCACACGAGCGCACGCACCACACTGTAAATACTCAGAAAAACACATACATGCATAACTGTTATCACGTACACATGTACATATAAACAACAAATACATAAACATCACCCACAAACACTCACACACACACACGCTATCATCTCTTAAGCTTTCACTGTGTTTTATGTAGGCTGCTAATTCGGTCACGCCTATCTTGTAAATGGCAACATGTCCTTGATAGCTTCTCAGAGTCACTGACTGGTAGCGCTTGATACACCACATCATGCAGCCCTGACACACTCACAGACTGGGAGCGCTTGATACACCACATCATGCAGCCCTGACACACTCACAGACTGGGAGCGCTTGATACACCACATCATGGAGCCCTGACACACTCACAGACTGGGAGCGCTTGATACACCACATCATGCAGCCCTGACACACAGTGACCCCTCTCCACTCTGGGCTACATTAATACTGCATCTCCCAACATGCTCTGCCAAGTACCTCTCTGGAAGGTCAGAGGATTCTGGAACAAACCTACAGCCGATACATCTAACTGACACATCGGCCGGCGGGGAAATGCACACACACACACTTACACTCTCACACACATGCGCGCGCATGCACACACACTCACACACACACACTCACGCACTCGTACATACTCACACAGAGGGATGGGTATGGACACAAGGGGACTGCAGAATACTGTAACATTTGTTCAGTCTCCATAGATACTGCATCTCCAAAAGATCATGTTCTTCATCTCTTTCTCCTACTAGGTCCCTCCCCCCTCATTTCTGCCTTTGTCTCTCCATGGAAACATTCATTCTTCCTCTCTCTCTTTCCTTCCCTCTCCAAATCTCTATCTCCCTCCCTCTCACTCCCTCTCTTTCTCTCTATCTCCCTCCCTCTCTCTCTTTCTCTCTATATCTCCCTCTCTCTCCCTCTCTCTCCCTCTCTCATTCTATCCCTATCTGTCTTTCTCACTCTCTCACATACACATATTCCCTGTTGCCATTTCCCTCTCTTACCCTTTCTCCTTCTCTCACACATTTGTCCTCTCTCTCTCTTTCTATTTTGGGGCTTTCTTTCTCGACCACCTGCAAACACGCTAATTATCTCACATCTGTTTTTATACACACACACACATGCACGCACTGTGTTTTTGGCCATCTCCCTGCACGTCCTACAGCAGAAGCACACACACGCATACACACCAGCAATCCTGAGCTAAAAATGAATAATTCTCCCTCCAAATCCTAATAACTGTAATATAATCTAGTCTTCCATTAAACCCCACTGTGATTACTGCTGCGATGCCTTGGCCAGAAAGCTGGTCTGTCTCCATGTTTAGTAGAGCCCATGAAAGACGCTGATGATGGTGATTAAGGATTATGGTGCTACATGAGTCTTGGAGGCAAGTCCATTAAAACTTTAATCGTCCTTGTCTTTCTTGCTTTCTCTCACTCTGTCTCTCTCTTTCTCTCTATTTTCTGTCTCCCTCTCACTTTCTGTCTTTCTCTGTCCGTCTCTCCCTTTTTGTGTATCTTTCTGTCTTTGTGTTTGTCTATTTCTCTCTCAGGTCTACGCAGCACCTATTCCTGCAGTGTGTGTAGTGTTGTCCTGAACTCCATTGAACAGTACCACGCTCACCTACAGGGCTCCAAACACCAAAACAAGTGAGTCTCCAACCCTCCTCACCATACAGCATTACATACACCAAATCAATGCTAACCACACAGCACTACATACACCAAATCAATGCTAACCACACAGCATTACATACACCAAATCAATGCTAACCACACAGCACTACATACACCGAATCAATGCTAACAACAGCCAACTCTTTCTAGCAATAGTTGATCGACACCAAGTCAAAAGTAGGTCCTGTATTTTGGTGAGAAAGGTGTGATGGGGTAGATTGAATCCCAGACCAGGCAGACACGAAACTCAGAACAGGAGTTAGGATCGTGTTTCCCAGTGTACTCGCGCATTTACTTGTTGCAGATGGAAAATACAGTTAGAAGAAAGTGCCAGAGGTTATGTGTGGATCAGGCCTCCTCAAATATCCTGCAGCGCTGGGTGGCTTGATCCCATTTCGCTCATCAGTGAAGCGAAGGAGATGGGGGTTATGTATGGAGCAGGGCTGCTCTAACAGACAGGGTTATGGTCATACAGAAGAAATCCATTTTTTCGAGGCGTTGTGGGTGAGGGAGGGGAATGCTTGTGTCTTCCTTGGAATGGTGGAGAGTAGGAGACAGGAGTGGGAGACAGGAGAGGGAGGAGGAGAAGGTAACAGGAGAGAGAGAGGAGGGGAGACAGGTGAAGGGGATATAGAGGGGAGACAGGAGGGGGATAGAGGAGTGGGAGACAAGAGAGGGAGGGGGAGAAGGTGACAGGAGAGGGAGAGAGGAGGAGACAGGAGAGGGAGAAATGAGGGGGAGAGAGAAGATGGAGACAGGAGAGGGAGATAGAGAGGGGGACACAGAAGGAAGCAGGAGAGAGATAGAGAAGATGGAGTCAGGAGAGGGAGATAGGAGGGGGAGACAGGAGAGGGAGAAATGAGGGGGAGAGAGAAGATGGAGACAGGAGAGGGAGATAGAGAGGGGGACACAGAAGGAAGCCCGAGAGGGATAGAGAAGATGGAGACAGGAGAGGGAGATAGGAGGGGGAGACAGGAGAGGGAAAGAGGAGGGGGAGAGAGGTGAAGGAGACAGGAGAGGGAGACAGGAAGGGGAGAGAGGAGATGGAGACAGGTCAGGGAGAGATAATGAGGGTTAATGTAAGTCTTGCATTTATCATGATTTCAGCTGTGATCGTAGATACGATGTAGGAAACAATGTGTACAAAGTATTTGTGTGTGTGTGTATGTGTAACTATAGTCAGCGGGTGTATGTGTGTTTGTGTTTGTGTGTGTGTGTGTGTGTGACTGTAGGCAGTGTTTTTCTGTGTATACTGTAGGCAGTATTCCAATGATGTTTAAATGATGGAAGTTCTCAATCTCTGGCGAAAATCGATTATTTTTTAAATTATAGTTAAGAGCAATTTGAATGACAGACCAATGTGTTAACAATGGGTTTTAACAGTGGGAGGTTCCAGTGTCACCTGTCCCAGAGGGAACATGGTGACATCATCACTGCCTGAGGAAGTCAACCTCCCCTACTGCTGTGCTTCAGGGGCTTGAGTTCGCTGCTTGTTGCTATGAAATAAGCTATTTGTATCCATGGATTTGATTATGGGATATGCTGTAAAATCACTGTTCCCTTTAGAAACAGTAGCTTCTACTTATTCAAAACCAATGTTCAATATTCACATAGATGAGATGTAATTGACTGGAAATCTGCAGAGCTAAGGCTCACCGGCAGATATGAGCCACGTGCAGATTAGCACTGCTGAGAAAGAGAGTGAGAGAGACAGAGAAAGAGAGAGAGAGATTAATAGAGAGTGAGAGAGAGACAGAGACATAGAGAGAGAGAGACAGACAGACAGACAGAGACATAGAGAGAGACCAAGAGAGGGGGGGGGTGGAGAGGAGAGGGTACGGAGGAAGGAATACATGGGCCAAGTGAGAAATTATAGCGTGAACAGGAACAAGAAAGAGAGAGAGAGAGGTGTGGAGCGGATGAAGAGAAAGGAAGATAGATAGCGAGAGACGGGCTTAAGAGTGGCCACAGAGAGGTTTAAAGCTCTGCTGACAGCTGAGAGATGACCTGCTGAAGAGAGGATGGAAGGATGAGGGAGAGAGAGAAGCAGGCTGGGGCAGGGGGTAAACTGCAGGGTGTCATGGTGCTGTTAGGGCTGAATGGGGGCAGCAGGCCGATGAAGACATAGAAGACGGGATAGAGACAAGAAGGGCTTGAGGGATAGAGGAAGGGATAGAGACAGTGAGGTGGAGGGGTGGGGGTGGGGAACAGCAAAGGTGCAGGGAGGTGTGCGGAGCAAGGCCGAGGTGAAGAGGTGTGGGGAGGTGTCTGTTGAGAGGTGGAGAGGTTTTCTGTGGAAAAGTGGAGGGATGGAGGTGGAGGGGGGAGAGGAAGAGGGGTGCCGAGATGGAGGGGCATAGAGGTACTAGGAACAAGACTAAAGCATCCTGCTAGACCTTGCTCTCCTCTCTCCTTTCATGTCCTCTCTTCTGTGTGTGTGTGTGTGTGTGTGTGTGTGCGTGTGTGTGTGTGAGTGCCTGTGTTTGAGTGTGTATGTGAGTGTGTGCGTGTGTGTGTTTGAGTGAGTGTGTGTCAACATGGATCTGCTCTAGCAGACGAGGCAGGAGCTGTGATGGTGTGTGAAGGTGGAATATGCCCCTGACACGTTTCATTGTGCAGAACATTGTGTGACGTGTCACACTAACATACACACACTGAGATGCACACACACAAACATCTACACCCTCACACACACATGCATGCACAAGATATGAACATGAACGCACGCACACATATGCACACACACGTGTACTGCCAGAAAACATATCCACACACTCTGACTGTTACTTTAACCATTTTCAGAGCTCTGCTGTTAAGTCAAATTAAGAGGAAATCACTCCAGTCCTACAAGATTTGCTGTGTCTGTGTGCACGTGTGTGTCTGTGTGCACGTGTGTGTGTGTGTGTGCGTGTGTGTTTGTGTGCGTGTGTGTTTGTGTGCGTGTGTGCATGTGTGCGTGCGTGTGTGTGCGTGTGTGCGTGCATGTGTGCGTGCATGCATGCGTGTGTATGTGTGCGTGCGTGCATGTGTGTGTGCTTTCATGTGTGCGTGTGTGCATGCGTGTGTGTGTGCATGCGTGTGTGTGCACACGTATGTGCGTGCGTGTGTGCATAGGTGTGTACGTGTGTGCATGCGTGTGTGCGTGCGCGTGCGTGCGTGCGTTCGTTTGTGCATGTGTGTGTGAAAGCAGGAAGAACTTATCAGGAGCTTCGTAGGAGACGAGAGTTTGACTGACAGAGGTGACAGATTACCGCTTACTGTAGAAACTACCTTACTGTAGAAACCACCTTACTGTAGAAACCGCCTTACTGTAGAAACCGCCTTAAACAACTTAGTGTGTGTGAATGTGTGCGTGTGAGAGAGAGTGTGTGTCCCAATAAATGCAATTCTTTATTTTAATTTGTGTAATGATTTACATTTGGAATGTAATTTGCTGGATTTTCGACATACAGAACATGTAGTGTTAGGAATCTTTCTGCCAGTCTGGGCAATCTGTTTCCAAACTTTCCATCTCTATATGGTCTCTATTCTGTTCTCTCTGTTTCTCTCTTCCATTCTCTCTCTCTCTCTTCCTCCCTCACTAACTCCCTGTCTTTCTCTATTTCTCTCTCCCTCTCATTCCTCTCCCCGCACACTCCCCCTCTCTGTCTAAATCCAATTTCATCCAGAAGATTCATCATCATGCCAAACAAGTGTTTACATTGCCGATGCATTAGTTAAACAAACAACAAAATGAATGAGGAAATCAATCACACACAAATTAGATGAATAATACATAAAAGGACATCTGACACTCACACACACACACAAAAACTCTCTCTCTCTCTCTCTCTCTCTCTCTCTCTCACACACACACAGACACACACACACACACACACACACACAAACGATCTTAACAGCTACAGTGTACTGTATGCTAATTCCATGTTAGTATTCTCCCTCAGAAAGCAGACCTCTGTAATCCCAACACTGTTATATACACTGCTGCTAACCTCTGCTGCGGGGTCGCACTGCGTGTGTTAAGAGAGAGAGGGGGGGAGAGAGAGAAAGAGGTAGGGAGAGAAAGAACGAGGGAGAAAGAGAGAAAGTGGAAGAGATAGAAAGGGAGAGAGAGGCAGAGAATGAATGAGGGAGAAGATGAGAAGCAGAGACTGCTAATGTATGTGTGTGTGTGTGTGTGTGTGTGTGTGTGTGTGTGTGTGTGTGTGTGTGTGTGTGTGTGTGTGTGTGTATGTCTGATGTAATTATGCAGAACAAGGGCCCTGACCTGCAGTGGTGAGTCAGACACACACACACGCTGACACACACAGACACACACACGCTGACACACACAGACACATACACAGACACATAGATCCGCACACACACATTCTCTACCTGAAATGACTGGAGAACCTATCGTCCATAGCAAGGTCACCTTGAAGCTATCACTCTCAAACACACACACATACACACATGCCCCAGACAAGCACACCCACACACATACCAGACACACAGACTAGACACACCAGACACACAAACCAGACACACACACACCAGACACACACACCAGACACACACACACCAGACACACACCACACACACACACCAGATCCACACACCACACACACACACATCCCCAGGAGGTGGTGTACATCCGTGTCAGGATCCATATTGAATTCAGCAGAAGAACAGTAGGAGGAGTTAATAGAGGAGAGGAGAGGAGAGGAGAGGAGGGGAGATGATGGGAGAGGAGGGGAGGGAAGGGGAGAGGAAAGGAAAGGAGGGGAGAGGGGAGGAGAAGATAGGTGGGGAGGGAAGGGGAGCGGAAAGGAAAGGAGAGGATGGGAGAGGAGGGGAGAGGAGAGGAGTGGAGAGGGGGGGAGAGGAGGGGAGGGAAGGGGATGTCGTTACTTCAAATGATCAAACTAATGTTAAAGGAGATGTCTGCAGAGACACCAGGGGGGACGAAACAGGGAGACAGCCCGAACTGAGCAGCTGCGGGAGAGGTAAGTTGTAGAGAGGGCTAATACAGGTAGTTATAGAGTCAGGTGTGAAAAGTCGGCAGGCCGGAGTGGAGAGGACAGACGGAGCAAGAACAGCACATGGGGAAGACAACTCCATACCCTATATTTTGTCATCACACAAAATGTATCAATAAGTCTGTGTTAGACATTCCCATTAGAGGGTTTACATGCGATATGTCGGGGCTACGGCAAGTTATCTGGAAATAAAAGATGAGTCTGGGCGGTGGAAGTGCCACAGACTAGGTAGCCACGCATCATAAAGGCACGCTGGGGAGTCATACCTAGAAGAGGAGCCTCGATTCTCTGGGAGAGAGTAATCAGTTAACAATAGCATTAGGCTCTTAGGAAGAGCTGTGAGGTGGGATCCTAGTAGTTAACACCATAGGCAGGGATGGCGCCGGAGTGCGTGGGAAGAGTCCCTGGAACTAGGGTGGAACACACCAATAGTCTGAGGTAAAATTTAATTAGCTGCAGACAGACAGCCTGAATGAGGGGACTTTCGGCGGAAGAAAAGGGGGTGGGGTTTGCGGAACGGTTATAAGAAAGGGGTTGGGGTGTTTTGGCAAACCGGGAAAGAATCAGGGAGGTGGGGATTGAGGAACGGGAAGAAAGGGCGTGTGGGGTTGGGAACGGGAAGGAAAGGGGGTGAGCAGTTTGGGACTCATTTGAGAAAGAAAGGGTTTGGGTTTTGGAACCGGAAAAGAAAGGCCGGTGGTGGTGTTTGGGGACCGTAGGGGAAAAAAAGGGGGTGGATTGTGGACCGGGGAAAAAGGGGGTGGGGTTTGGAACCGGGGAAAAAGGGGGTGGGGTTTGGAACCGGGGAAAAAGGGGGTGGAGTTTGGGACCGGGAAAAAAGGGGGTGAGGTTTGGGACCAGGAAGAAAGGGAGTGGGGTTTGGGAATCTGACAGTATCATGACAGGTGGAGATGAGGAGGAGAAGAGGAGGAGATGACCAGAGAAGGATCAGCGAGGAGGTGAGGCGTGGTTATCTTAGAAGGGAAGATGAGATACAATAACACTTTATTTGACTTACTGTTTGAATTGGGTGGTTTGTAACAGCAAGATACACCACAGTACTCACAATAACAGTATAATAAATTATATTAAAATCTATGAAAAATAAGGCAAGTGTTCTGACTGCTGTTATAAATTAGTATTAAGTAGCATTAAGTCACATTATAATACCCATCTGTAGTTACAGGGTGTCTTAACTCCATGAGGTCAGAGTCAAGGAGTACTCTGTACTTCTTCAGGGCCAGAAAAAAACATGTTGACAAATTCTAAACGCATCAACAGTGACATGTCCCTTCCTCTCCTGAGTGCTGTGTGTTGAAAAGCAGGATCTCTGGAAGACCAACAGAGAGGGTGTATGTGTGTCCGCTGCCTTTGGCTGAGCTGCAGGGGTGTCTTGAGACCACGGCAATTGGATTGCACACACACACTCACACACACACACACTCACGCACACACTCACGCAACAAACATGTTCACATTAGCTGACAGCTGCCAGAACACAAAAAATAATCTTATTGGTTGACAGACACCAGGACACTAAAACACGTTGCTATTTGCCAACGCCTGCCAAGACAATGAAAACATGCTCCTATTGGCTGACACCTGCCAAGACAATAAAAACATGCTCCTATTGGCTGACACCTGCCAAGACAATGAAAACATGCTCCTATTGGTTGACACCTGCCAAGATAATGAAAACATGCTCCTATTGGCTGACAGCTGCCAAAACAATCAAAGCGTGCTCCTATTGGCTGACAGTTGTCAAGACAATGAAATCATGCTCCTATTGGCTGACAGTTGCCAAGACAATTAAAACATTTTCCTATTCGCTGACAGCTGCCATGATAATGGAAATATGTTCCTATTGGCTGACAGTTGTCAAGACAGTAAAAACATGCTCCTATTGGGTGACAGATGCCAAGACAATGGAAACATGCTCCTATTGGCTGACAGTTGCTGAGGGGAGTGGGGGTGAGGGGGGCTGAGTGTGTGTCTGACAGGAAGTTTTTGTTAGTTATGCTGTGGAAGTGACAAGGTATCCCCCCTCTCCGGTAAGCTATGGCAAACCAGGACGTCAGTCAGTGACCAGTCTTTCTGCGTTCCAGACTGGCTGCAACCAGACAGAAACTCCTGCATGGTGGCAGGGTCCCTAGTAACCAGTGTCAGCATGTCTCCTGCATGGTGGCAGGGTCCCTAGTAACCAGTGTCAGCATGTCTCCTGCATTCAAGTTCAAGTTCAAGTTGTGCTTTATTGTCATTCCGCTACATACGGGTGCATACAGTGGAACGAAATGTCGTGCCTCACAGAGCTACCTGAACTGAACAGGATACAAACTATACAAACTGTACGAATACTTACCGATGTGCATGTGCAAAGAGTATTGTACATGTGCGAAGAATAGATACATATTATTACAGAGTCTTTAGTGCAGTTTGTGTACACACGGCAGTGTGTATGCATGGTGGCAGGGTTCCTAGTAACCACCGTCAGTCTTTCTCCTGCATGCTGGCAGGGTCCCTAGTAACCAGTGTCAGCCTGTCTCCTGCATGATGGCATGTTCCCTAGTAACCACCGTCAGCCTGTCTCCTGCATGGTGGCATGTTCCCTAGTAACCACCGTCAGCCTGTCTCCTGCATGCTGGCATTGTCCCTAGTAACCAGTGTCAGCCTGTCTCCTGCATGGTGGCAGGGTCCCTAGTAACCAGTGTCAGCCTGTCTCCTGCAGCCGTCTGAGGCTGAATTAAACAATCTGGAACATGTACACCCACACACATGCACACACATGTACACATGTGTACACATGTACACACACACAGCAGGTTTTTTAACCAGTTCCATCACAACCTCTAAACTAGTGTTTACTCTCTCCTTGATGTTGCTCTGAGACAATTACTTCAGTATTTCACCTACCCATCATTGTGATGTGTTTGAGTACCATGCAACCTTTCCAATTATTCTGTTTCACCCTGACTGACCCCCTCTCTCTCTCTCTATGCTCTCTCTCTGTCTCTCCCACTCTCTCTCTGTCTCCCACTCTTTCCCGCTCTCTCCCCCTTTTTCTCTTCCAGTCTGAAGCAACATCAACAGTGAAGGATGGACTAGGATGGGAGCAGAAGAGGGAAATGGCTAACTTCACCCTTAGGAATGGAGGGATGGGAGGATGGAGAGATGGAGAGTTGAGAGGAGGGAGAAATGGAGGGATGGGAAGAGGGAGAGATGGAGGGAGGAGACAGCCATGGATCAAGAGAGTTTGAAGTGCAAATGGAACAGTTCAAAATAAAGACCAAGTAGGAGAGAGACTGTTACAGCTGTAGAAGGCAGACTACGCCAGGATGTGTCACTGTATGTGTGCGTGTGCATGTTGACAGTCTATCAATGTATGTACGTCTGTGTACGCATGGGTGTGAGCGTAAATGTATGTGTGTGTGCGTTTGTTTGTGCAATCAGATATTTAGAGATATCTTGAATCTTTCACAGTTTCTCTGAGGTTGTTAAACACCTAAGTGTTCGCTATGTATACAGAATAGATTTATCAATATATATATATATATATATATATATATATATATATATATATATATTTAAGTGTTTGTATGTTTCTGAAATCCCCATGCTGTCTCTGTGACAAGAGCTGGGTGATCTCGCCCGATCTCTGTATGACCTTGACCCTTGAACCTGATGTCAGAGTGTGGCGTCCTCCGCGGAGGTCACGGTTTAATGATCGTCGTAGATTAGACCCTTTGTTACCATAGCACCCAGACCAGCACAGCCCACTAAATCTCAGAGTATCTAGTGTTCATGTTAAGGGAATAAACGTTGACACATGCCAGTGTTTGAGTAGACAAGCTAGTCAACAGCCTGCACATGCAGGTGCTCAGGATGTCAGTACGTGGAAGTGCTCTGCATCCTTGACATAGGTAAACACACACACTCACATACACACACAGACACATACACACTGAGACACACCCACATAGAGAAACACATGCACACAGTCACACAGACACACACACACAGTTGCACATATGCACACACAGAGATACAAACACACACACAGACCCACCGACAGACTCAGACACAAGTCTTTTGAGAGTCTTTGATCTGCAGAAATGGCCCAGATGTGCTACTCCAGTACCTGGACATGTGACGGGGTCATCAGACTGTCACCAGCTGGGGTGGCTCTGCCCTGCTCTGATGAGCAGCCCCAGAGGCTTGAGACACGCCTTCACACATAGCGTCCCCCCCCCCCCCACCGTGCTTGATTAAGATGTTCCTTCATTTCTAACCCAGGGTGTGCCCTCCCTCATCTAACCTTGACTATTTCCTTTCCTCTCCTTTTCTCTCCTCCTTTTCTCTACTCTGTTATTTCTATGCTTTACTCTATCTATGCCGTGAAAAGAGGAGTATAATTGACCGATTGCCTTTCCAAAACTAGAGCCCCACCTGGCTTAGCCCTGCTCAGACGAGCTGCCCTCTGTCTGTCATGTCAGTCACAACCGCACATATCTGTGTATAGTGGTGAACACATTTCTGCTCAATTTTCTTAGCTGAGATTTTACGGTTGTGGCCTGAACTGAGAATGACCTGTTTAAGATTTGGTTTCTTTTTATCTTATTCACTGGAAGCACAGAAGTAGGGCAGTGTAATTTATGCAATCATGTCCTAGCCATGCTGAAGTCACTAATGCAGTTTGAATAAAGCAAAAAGGAGTCATTGCTTGAGGTGAGCTGTCTGTTTTTATTAAAGGTAAGTTACTTTGTAACTTCTGGAGTCAGTCTGGGTAGGGGTCTGTCTGGGTAGGGGTCTCTGCAGTGTGTGTGTGGGTGTGTGTGTGTGTGTGTGTGTGTGTCGTGGAGCTGTTATTTGCAGATGACACCAACAACAACATAACCCACACATAAATAGCTGTTTTGCACATGCTTGATGCTGTTGCCACAGCACACGCGCTGTCCTTGGTCTGGCCATCACGCACCAAGGTTTTCTTTCAGCCTCTGCTACACTCCTTTACACCTGCCAACAATCACAATTGGCAGCACAATCTTTGAAGATGTGGCCATGCTCTTCCCACCTTGGACGCTGCCTCGACTCAAGAGCTTCCATCAAACAGCGAGGTACACCTTCACATCTGCTGTTCCTCAGGGGCTTTTTCAAAGCTTCACAGAATAGTCTTTCTAATCTGGGACCTGCCTTAACAGACCCAGATATTGGTCAACCAGGCAGTTCTTATAGTCACTCTTTGAGTTTAGTTTCAGTTTTCTCCTCAGTGCCAGACACCAACCAACAAGCTCCTGGACTTCAGTAAGAAGCAACATCAAGAACAACACCAGGATCAACCTGTATCTTTATTGTCCTTAGAGGCAATTCTTTTTGTAGACAGCAGTATACATACATGTTCATACAGCAACACAATACACATTGGATAACACACATTTATAATAGATCATACAAAAATAGAATAGCAGCAGGTATGAAGGAGTTTTTGTAGCTATTCGTTTTACACAAAGGGAGTTCAAATCTCCAACCCGATGGAAGCAGTTGAAATTCAGTGCACTATGGATGGATAATGTCAGAGAGGACTAGGTGGCCCTGCCTTGTCACCCTCTGTTCACAGATTGGTGTGATGGATCAACTCCTATTCCTAACATTTAAATGACCATACCAGCAAATAATTGAGAAATTTAAAACAGATGCAATGAAACAGGTGATGATGATGATGATGATGATGATGATGATGATGATGATGATGATGATGGTGATGATGATGATGATGATGATGATGATGATGATGATGACGATGGTGACGATCAATTTCTCTTATGAAACTGAGATTTCTGTCTGTTGCCACATTTCTTTTCCTTCAGTGGAGATCAGTGACATTTAAATCAGTCCTGTTCTTCTCAAACACACGCACACCCAGACTCACACACAAACACACACATGCACAGACTTCAAGTGCACACATCCAACTATAATATGTAAATGATCTTCACTTATGTGTCACTCACACTCTCTCTTTTTCTCACTCTGTTACACACACACACACACACACACACAAAGAGATGTCTCAAATATTTAGCTGTCAGAAATGTCTAACCTCTGTAGTGATCCCTGACTCATACAATCACACGCACACCACACACACACGTAGATGCATTCACACGTACATGCGCACTCACTCATACACAGAAGCTCCCACAGGAGCACACACCTTCACTTCACAACAGTCACATGCGCTCACATGCGCGTGCGCACCCTGAGCTGTGGCAGAAGAGGAGCAGAGAAGCTGAGAGGAAAGTAAAGGAGAGAGAGGGAGAGGGAGGGAGAGTGGATATGAGCAGGAAGAGAGGAGAGCAGGGGAGGAGGAGAGGAGACAGAGATAGAGGGCAGGATGAGGAGCGGAGAAGAGAGGAGAGGAGGGGAGTGATGGGGGAGGAGAAAAGAGGAGAAGAGTATGAAGGTCATGGTAAGGACAGAGAAACACTCTCTGAAAGTGTAATTCTGTTATCTCCTCTGATCCTTTTTATGACATCAAACAGAAAGACACAGCATAGACATAACTGCCAAACACAGCCCTACAATGACACATATGTGCACTCAACCAGAAAGACACGCGCCCACAAACACACACACGCACACTTAAATGTATGTACAGTCACTCACAGAGTCATTGCACTCTATACAGAAACACACACTATGGCACACACATGCAGCCACCCGCCCCACTTGGGACAACGTGTCATCATTCCAGACACAAAGCAAGGGGGAGTTAACCACAGCTGGTGTGTGTGTGTGTGTCTGTGTGTGTGTGTGTGTGTGTAGGAGTGCGTGTGTGTGTAGGAGTGTGTCTGTGTGTACAGGAGTGTTTTGTGTGTATAGAAGTGCATGTGTGTGTCTGTACAGAAGTGTGTGTGTACAGGAGTGTGTGTGTGTGTGTGTGTGTGTGTGTGTGTGTGTGTGTGTGTGTGTGTGTGTGTGTGTGGACAATTATTTTACAGCAGTATGCGTATTTGAAACCAGAATATATTTGGCACTAAAGTTAAGACAGTCGCAGCAAGACAGAGATCAAATTCACAACCAAGAACAATTTGTCCTGATCAAACAGCAGACTCCAAGATCTGCAAGTTTCCATAGTAACCTCAAAAGTTCTGGAATGTAATGAGAGGAATAGAGGAATAGGCTGCTACTGAACACACACACAGTCACACACCCACACCCACACCCACACAGTCACATACCCCAACACGCACACACAGTCACACACCCACAATCACACCCACACACATACACACAGTCGCACACGCACACATACACACACATACAGTCACACACCCACACAGTCACATACACGCATACAGTCACACCCACACACACACAGTCACACACATCCATGCATACAGTCACAACCACATACACACAGTCACACATACACACAGTCACAAATACACACACACACACATACAGTCACACCCACACACACCCTTACAGTCACACACACCATCTCCTCCCTCCTCCTCCCCCTCCTCTCCTCTCCCTCCATGTCCTGTCTGATGACATCAGTGTTTTCATGGAAACACTGAAACACTTCTTGCCCCTCATTATGTATTTCTTTACTTGTAAAACTAAGTAAAGCAGGAGGACATTTAGCTCTCTGTCCTGTCACCCCTGCTTTGTGTTCTGGGATGTGCTTGATTGGTAAATATGTGTATGGTGTGTGGTGTGTGTATGGTGTGAGTGTGTGCATGATGTATCTGTACGATATATGTTGATGATGTGTGTGCATGTTGTGTGTGTACATGGTGTGTGTATATGGTTACCATAGAAAAGAAGACCTGTGATGACTTCATGGGAGGAAGAAAAGACGGGAGAGTCTAAATAAACCAGAGAAGGCCGTATTATGTCATATCCTGTTGCTCAACACGGCCTCTGAGTGTGATAGCGCGGCAAGTGTGAGAGGACCTCACCACTTACCAATGGAGCCTGCTATTTATATTCATGAGAGTCCATGTGCATTAGAAGCGTGTGTGTGTGTGTGTGTGAGGATGTGTGCCCATGTGTGTGTGTGTATGTGTGTGTCTGCGTGTGGGTCTGCATGTGTGCGTGTCATATTCATGAGTCTCAGTGCCTTGTCGTTAGGGCGATGCTTTACTCTAGCCCATCTGCCAAATGGGTCTGCTAAGCTCCACCTGCATGTTTCTCAGCCCCGGAGAACTATCAACACTCTCATCTCTCCAGCTCTCCTCCTACTCTCCTCCTCTCCCCTCTTTCTAGTCATCTCCTTCTCTCCCCTCTCCCCTCTCCTTTCATCTCAACATTTAACAGTCCACTTATTCAGACTTCAACACACACATGCACACACACTTGACCAACGCCAACTGACAAGGGCAAAACCTCACCACAAACACTTGGTACTGCCTACCTGGGGCGTCCAACTAGACCTGTCACTTCATATACTTGTATCCCCCCTCCCCTCTCTCCTCTCCCCACATCCCCTTATCTCCCCCCTCCCTCTCCCCATCTCCTCTCCCTATCCTCCTCTCCCTCTCTCCTGCCCTCTCCTCTTCTCCTCCTCACCTCTCACCTCCTCTGCCCCTTGGGATCCCCACCTCTCTTCTGCTGCTCCTGTATATCTGTCTAGCTTGTGATGCGCACACTGCACGCTGTCCTCTGGCCTTTTGTCATGGGGAAGCAGTCAGAGTTTCCCATCATGTAGACGCCTATAATCCCTCAGTGTGTTCAGTGGCTGTTTCCCTGCTGGTCTCTCCTGGGGGCCGGAGAGACCGGCCCTCTGTGAGGGGAAGGCTTGGAGATGAGCTCTGGTTGAATGGTTTTTCTTTTGTCGAATGAAAGGATGAGAAGGTCAGTTTTCTGGATATGCGCTATAACGGCTTAATTCTGAAAGCATTCAACACACAACATCCCTCAAACTCCAACTCTCTCCACTCTGGCCTGCATCAACCCTCTCTCTCCACTCTGGTCTGCATCAATCCTCTATCCACTCTGGGCTGCATCAAGCCTCTCTCTCTCCACTCTGGGCTGCATCAACCCTCTCTCTCCACTCTGGCCTGCATCAATCCTCTCTCCACTCTGGGCTGCATCAACCCTCTCTCTCTCCACTCTGGTCTGCATCAACCCTCTCTCTCTCCACTCTGGTCTGCATCAACCCTCTCTCTCTCCACTCTGGCCTGCATCAACCCTCTCGCTCTCCACTCTGGCCTGCATCAACCCTCTCGCTCTCCACTCTGGGCTGCATCAAACCTCTCGCTCTCCACTCTGGCCTGCATCAACCCTCTCTCCACTCTGGCCTGCATCAACCCTCTCGCTTTCCACTCTGGCCTGCATCAACCCTCTCTCTCTCCACTCTGGCCTGCATCAACCCTCTCTCTCTCCACTCTGGCCTGCATCAACCCTCTCGCTTTCCACTCTGGCCTGCATCAACCCTCTCGCTCTCCACTCTGGCCTGCATCAACCCTCTCTCTCCAGAGTCACTTCTCCAAAACACATCCACGCTGTCTTACTACTTCCGGTAGGTAAGAAGGTCGACTGTAGCTGGTCTCATCATCACATCCGTTCCAGATACTATCCAGTCATTGTATTTGTTCCAAACTCAAGGACCGTCCTGTAACAGCCACATATATCAGATGAATGCTATTTTTCACCTTCAGAGCATTTTTGACATATTGATTGCTTTCAGGATGTGAAATTTGTTTCAGAATAGATGCCAAAAAAAAAAAAACTTGACAAAATCAAAAAATGCGTCACAACACCACTTGGACTTGACAGTAATGGAATATGACTTCCCTTAGATTAGATCTAAGGGAAGACTTGGAAATGACTTGGAAATACTTGATACCACCTAGCCCTAAGATGTGAATGTTCATGTGTTGTTTCAAGTTTGAACAAAGTTACAGAATGAACTACTGCAAGGTTCAGTAGGAATGTACTTCATGGCCCCAGTGACATCCAAGAGAAGAAAGAGAAGTTGCAAACAGCCCAGCCAGGACAGGACTTGTATTGTATTCAACATATCTGGGCTGCTTTAGCACAACAAGGTTGTCTTAGTCTCTGATCCTAGTACAGCAAGGCTGTCCTAGTCTCTGACCCCAGTACAGTAAGGTTGTCCTAGTCTCTGATTCCAGTACAGTAAGGTTGTCCTAGTCTCTGACCCCAGTACAGTAAGGTTGTCCTAGTCTCTGATTCCAGTACAGTAAGGTTGTCCTAGTCTCTGATTCCAGTACAGCAAGGCTGTCCTAGTCTCTGATTCCAGTACAGTAAGGTTGTCCTAGTCTCTGATCCCAGTACAGTAAGGTTGTCCTAGTCTCTGATTCCAGTACAGTAAGGTTGTCCTAGTCTCTGATCCCAGTACAGCAAGGCTGTCCTAGTCTCTGACCCCAGTACAGTAAGGTTGTCCTAGTCTCTGATCCCAGTACAGCAAGGCTGTCCTAGTCTCTGATTCCAGTACAGCAAGGCTGTCCTAGTCTCTGACCCCAGTACAGTAAGGTTGTCCTAGTCTCTGATTCCAGTACAGCAAGGCTGTCCTAGTCTCTGATTCCAGTACAGCAAGGTTGTCCTAGTCTCTGATCCCTGCTCCGCAGCCTGAAAAACCCTCCCAGATCCAGAAACGCTATGCTAAAAAGCTTTCTGATGTTTTGTTCAACAGCTGGTTGTACAGTTTAATTAAAACCCTGATATGACACACAGGCTGTTGTTAGAACTACTACAATATGCTATTGCATAACTAAAATATACATGGTGGTGTGTGTGTGTGAGTGTATGTGTGCATGTGTGTGTGTGTGTGTGTGTGTGTGTGTGTGTGTGTGTGTGTGTGTGTGTGTGTGTGTGAGTGCATGGCTGCATGCGCTGGTGTTTTGGGCTTGGATAGCTGTTTCTGACAGATAGTAGTTGCATGGTGCATATCCTGAAATATTAATCATGAAATGAATCTTTTAAAATTAAAATAAATTTTCCATCTGGAAGCTTTCCGAATGAATTTGTTTTCCATTCATTAAACAACACATTTGCATAGATTTTGACAGTTCAATTGAGTTACCAAAAAAAAAACTATGTTTAGGACATGAAAATACCTTACTCTGATTACATCAAAGTAGCTTAACGGAATGTTATTCAAAAGTTAATGTACATGCCTGTAACCAGCACGTAGTCTCCTAGCAACATGATTGTACTTTGCGGGTCATCCAGGGTCGGGCCGTATTTTGCTTCATTAGATAGTTCCCATTTTAGAAACAGTGCTATTTATGTGTCAGAAAAGGAGTTTGGAAGCAGGTTGGATCAGTGATGGATTTGACTTCAAGTTTTATGATCACAGCAAGCTAAGAGGAAGCTGTGAGGCATAATTAGGCAGGGCAGGGTTCAAGGCAGGGCAGGGCACGGCTGGCTCTAGAGAAGGTCTGACTAGTGTTACAGGTTTTTTCCATCGGCAGACAACAGCGGCCACAACTGAAGTCATGTGTAAATCTGTAACGACAGTCTGCCTCACTAGTCTGCATCACAACCACAGTCTCCCTCACTAGTCTATATCACAAGCACAGTATCCTTTAACTGTCTACATCACAACTACAGTCTGCTTTACCTGTCTACATCACAACCACAGTCTGCCTCACTAGTCCACATCACAACCACAGTCTTCCTTACCTATCTACATCACAAACGCAGTCACCTGACTAATCTACATCACAACCACAGTCTGCCTTACCTGTCTACATCACAAACACAGTCCGCCTCACTAGTCTACATCACAACCACAGTCTCTCTTACCTGTCTATATCACAGGACTTACTCCCAGCAACACAACTCTTCACAAAGTCTGTCCACTGTCACCCAGAACACACAGAGTAAAACACATTAAACATTAAACATCCATACATACAAACTTTTTTTTTATTTGAGTGACTTCATACAAAGCAATATTTTCTTCAAAGAGGGACATTCTTTCATGATTTATTTAAATTTCAGAACCCAAGTCTCTGAGGTAAATCAAAAATGATCAATTTCCTTTTTTCTATATATATATTTCTCATTTTAATTGCGTCTGTCATGCAGTAAATTACGGAATTGTAGTCATGAGGAAAAAAGGTTGAAACTACAAGGATGTCATTCTAACAAAAAATCTTGTGATTCTCCCGCCACCAACCTGTCTTCCTTGTTCCATTTCCAAAATATGCCGTTCACTAACAAGACTAGAATAGGACACCTGCTTGGGCTATTAGCTGTAATTGCAATCAGCCATGATTGAAATGCATCAGGCTGAAATCCATCCTCGTTTTGAATGTGCGCTGTGTGTTGGCTGTGAGAGCTGGCATCCCCAGTGTTGTACACGTTGTCGGTAACGCCAAGGGAAGCGCATGTAGAGTTTTGGAAACTGAGCAATAACAAATGATCAAGAGTTTGGTCCACATAAACTGCCGCTGTGCAGACTGCAGTTTAAGGTTTGTGGCTCGTGTGGCTTCCGTTGCACTCACAGTTGTCTAGTAATCAAATCAACTGTAAGACTAGGATGGGGGGGAGTACTAAATATAGGTTTGAACTTCAGGGTGTGTGTATGTGTTTGTGTGTGTCTACATGTGCATGTGTGCGCGTGTGCGTATCTACGATGAGTAGTTGTCCACAGCAGCTGTTCCCAGTAGGAGGGGGTGAAACATGACAAAATATGAAATAAAAAAATACATACAGCCTGCCTAAGAAGGAATCTCTCCCTCTCCCTCTCTCTCTCCTTCTCTCACTCCCTATATCTCTCCTTATCTCTCTCCCTATCTATATTCCTTTCTCTGCCCCTCTCTTTCTTTCGGAGTGCTGAAACCACCAGCACCCCTCCTGCCCACCGATATAAAGGAGGCTGATAATGGCTGCGGGCCCTGATCCTGTGTAACAGAGGCAGCTCCAGCAGCAGACAGGACAGCGAAAGACACTCAGCCACTTAGCCACTTAGCCACTTAGCACTCGTTAGACAGCAGGGCTGGAAGAGGGGAGGGGGTCGGGGAGGTAGGTAAGGAAGAGGCAGAGGAGCGGGGCCAGAGGGGAGAGGGACTGGGGGGGATGGGATTGGGGGCAGTGACAGGGCTGGAGGTGGGGGGATAGATGCGATGGGCAGATAAATACAGGAGCTAACTGGCTCAAGAGGTCTTGTCTGATTGGTGTCAGACTCCCCTGTGTAGGCCAGGGGGTGAGGGCCAGGGGGGTGATGGGGGGGCAGAGGTAGAGGGGAGTGACAGGAGAGCGGAAGGTGGAGGAGAAGGATGGCAGAATGGTGAAAGGTTTGATGAGTGAGAGACCTGCTAGACACACCTGGCAGCTACATCTGTCTCAGGAGGGGTGCAGACAGTGGAGACCACCAGCACTTGGACTAGACTCACAGAGAACAGCACAGATTATCACAGGCACTGCAATTAGACTAGGATTAGATACAGAGGAACATGAGAAGAGATGAGGACAAGACTGCTGTAGCTAACACGTAGTGACATCACACATGGACTGACCATTGAGAATGGAGCATTAAGGATACATGCATAAATCTCCCCCACTCACAAACACTCATTCACACACACCTGCACACACACACACACACACACATCCACTCACACACGCACCTGCACACACACACACACACATCCACACACCTGCACACACGCACATCCACCTGCACAAACACATACAGGTATACACACACCTGCTCACACACACACATACACATATCCACACATACCCTTACACATCCACACACAGACAATCCTACACACACACACATCCACACACACACCCTCACACAGACAATCCTACACACACACACATCCACACACACATGCCCTCACATATCCACACACATCCACGCACACACCCTCACACATCCACACCCACGGATACACATCCACACACACGCACACACATCCACACACACACCCTCACACGCACGGACACACATCCACACACACACTCTCACACATCCACACCCACTCACACACATCCACACACACACACCCTCACACATCCACACCCACGCATACACATCCACACACACACACACATCCATACACATACCCTCACACATGCACACCCACGCACACACATCCACACACACACCCTCACACATCCACACCCACAGACACATATCCACACACACACACCCTCACACATCCACACCCACTCACACACATCCACACACACACCCTCACACATCCACACCCATGCATACACATCCACACGCACATCCACACACACACACATCCACACACATACCATCACACATCCACACCCACACTCACACACCCACACACACACCCCCATACCACCACACCCTTGCACACACATCCACACACACACATCCACACCCATGCATACACATCCACACGCACATCCACACACACATCCACACACATACCATCACACATCCACACCCACACACACACACACACCCACACACACACCCCCATACCACCACACCCTTGCACACACATCCACACACACACATCCACACCCTCACACATCCACACACACACAAATCCACACCCGCACCCGCATCCTCACACACACCCACACACACACCCCCATACCACCACACCCTTGCACACACATCCACACACACATCCACACCCTCACACATCCACACACAAACATATTCACACACACACACGTACACACACACATCAACACACACATCCACACCCACACCCTCACACATCCACACGTACACCCTCGCACGCACCCACACGCTCACTTATAATGGTATCATGTTACAAGTGGTAGGATGCGTTGTTCTTGGAGACAGGTTTCTAAAAAAAGGTTGGTTCATTCTGGAGCTGTTTTAGATGAGTCTGTCCTTGGAACTTCAATGCACGTCATACACACCATGCCTTTCTGGTTATCCGGTGCATGCCTATGTGTGAACGTGTGTGCGTATCGGTGAGAGTGTATGTGTGTGTATGTGTGTGCATTTGGTGGGAAAGAGAGAGAGAGAGAGAGAGAGAGAGAGAGAGAGAGAGAGAGAGAGAGAGAGAGATAAGAAGACTATTTCATGCCAATTAAGCTATTTGAACTTGAGAAAGAGAAACAGAGAGAGATTAAAAGAGAGAGCCAGAGTGAAAGAGACATTAGAGAGTGAGAGAGACAGAGAGATACAAAGAGACTGTGAGAGACATTAGAGAGAAACACAGAAAGAAAGAGAGAGAGGGGTAGTGAGAGAAAATGGGAGGGGCCTCTCCGACTAATGCGCAGTCAAGAACGTGATGAAAATCATCTTCTGGCAATCAAGTCTTTATCATGGCGTGTTTCCTGCTCATTTGAGATGACAGCGTCTTAACAGTCTGAGTCAACACAGCGGCTGCAGACGGAGCAGCCTGGCAGTTCACCTCCTCTGACAGGCTGCCTTTCACAGCACACGCACTGTAGACAAGAGCACAGCAAACACAGAGCGACACACACACAGGACAGCACACCTACTGTAGACAAGAGCACAGCAAACACAGAGCGACACACACACAGGACAGCACACCTACTGTAGACTAGAGCACAGCAAACAGAGCAACACACACACACAGGACAACACACACACAGAAAAGCACACACACAGGACAGCACACCTAATGTAGACAAGAGCATGGCACACACAGAACAACTCAAGCACAGAACGACACACACGCTGTAGACTGGCGGCACCGTGGGAGAGCAGAACACACATAACGTGGCACACACAGGTAGATCGAGGGTTAGGGATGGGAGGTACATGGAGGGTTAGGGATGGGAGGTACATGGAGGGTTAGGGATGGGAGGTACATGGAGGGTTAGGGATGGGAGAAAACTCATTATTAGCGAAGCAGAACAGGTTGCCCTTGACTTGTATCTAAGCTACAGATCTGATGAACTGGGCAGGATTATCACAAGTCCCCTTTAACTCCTACAACTGTAGAAAGTAAAAGAAAATCACCCAATTAATTGGACTTTGTACCTAGCTCATGATAAGTGGGTCTCAAGGCTTGTTATATGAATGAGCCCACACTGTTGCCAGTACACATCTCATGTGTTTATTCGCAAAGACGCGTACTTTCACTGCGAGTGAAGACCTGGCTTAGAGCAGGTCAGACCGGAACATTCCCCATCCCCCCTGCTAATAGTCTGGCGCAGGACTGTAACATTAGCAGACATGTTGGCAGCCATGTCCGGTGTCTGAACCAGACTAAAGGTTATCACCCTATGATGTCACCAGACGAGTCCAGACACATGCACACGCATGCACAAACATTCAGACACACACACACACTCACACACACACACTCAAACACACACACACTCACACACAGACACACTCAGACCCACAGGCACACATACAGGAAGCACACACAACCAGACACGTGTATATCTGCATCCACAAGCAAACACACACTTGCATGTGCATACACACAGATATGTAGAGACACACACACAGATATACACACACTCACACTCACACGCAGACACATGCAGAAACGCACACACACACACACACACACATTTTGGTCTGTCTTAATCCTAAAACAAAGTGTTAAAGTGTGTGTGGAATCCACGGTATGGGACAGTCTGAGCCACTCCTCACAGTCTATATTCCCATCCACTCCCTCCCCCCACCCCCATACACATGCACACAAACACACACACACACACAAACACATTTTTTTATTTATTTGCCAGCTCAGTGAAGACAAACAACACATATCCACACTCACACAAACACGCACATATATAGGCACACACACATGGAAATGCACACACTTTGTTATGCACACACCACACGCTGGGGAGAAAACCACATAGCATACCAACTACTGTATGTATATCAGGTATACTATTCCCTTGAAATAGTTGTCTACTTTTGGTGTGAGTATCTGTGTCTGCCATTAGTCATGGTCCCTGTAAGGGAGAGCTAGCTATGGTTAGCTATAGTTTAGCTCTGCATATTTCATAGGCGTCTGTTTCTCCCACACACCCACCCCTACACAAACACACGACAATGACCTCACTGGGCTGTCACCAGTCTGTCCACACCTCGCAGCTCTGAATGTCACAGCTGTCAATCAAAGTCCCTCCTCTGACCCCATTGGGGTTACCTTGGGAACCATTATAATGAGGCACAAGACACAAGGGAGAGACAGACAGAAAGAGAGAGAGATGGAGAGAGCGAGACAGGGATAAAGATAGAGAGATAAAGATACAGTGAGGGAGAGATACAGCTTGTGCATATGCACATATATATACAGTATATGTATGGATATGTGTGTGTGTATGTACATGTGTGTATACGTATACACTGTGGACGTATATATGCGTTTATCTATTCAATTTCCCTACCGATTATTTGGCATTAATAACATAGTTGAACAAAATAACATTAATAACATATCAACATGAATACTGATATAATTACAAAGTTGTACACGTGTGGTGTAGGTATATCTATGCATCTGTTTAACGTCTGTGTGAGTCTGTGCCTGTGAGTATATGACATGTAAAAGTGCATACGTGATTTATGATAAGATTTCTACCGTTGCTGTGGAAATGTGCTTTTTTCACTCCTATAAAGCCCATTAAACTGAACTGAACTCTGGAGAGAGAAAGAAACAGAAAGAGACAGAGACAGAGACAGAGACAGAGAGAGAGAGAGAGAGAGAGATAGAGAGAAGGACTGCTGATTTCTCTGTCAATATGTCCAGGTGACATCACATCTGCAATTAATTTTATCAACACAGATTAAGAGTACATTATCTTGTGCTGTGTTGAAGACCTCATCAACGCGATTATGTACATTACAGTGTGGTCAGTCTATAAACAACCACCACACGCGCACGCACAAACGCACATGCAAACACACAGCTCACGCGAGACACACTCAGGTAGACTAACACACTACAACACAACAAAGGAAAAATGCAAGCAGGCACACACACACTTGAACAACTGTAAACCACACGTAAAGCTGGTCGATCAAACATTAAATTTCCACCAGCGCAGACAAAGTCCTCCCTAACACAGAGAGACAAGCCTTCCTGTTTGCTCCTGCTATTAAAGCAGCCCTCTTGGCCAGGCGAGCACTCGATACTACCTCTATTACTAAACCAGCAGGCCCTCCAGGAGAGAGACGGAGTGTGTGTGTGCCTGAGTTATGTGTGTCTGCATGTCAGGAATGTTTGTGGGAAGGTCAAGAACAAGGCAATAACCGTCAGTGCCCTGGAGGGAGAGGGTTGGACTGGTGTGTGTGTGTGTGTGTGTGTGTGTGTGTGTGTGTGTGTGTGTGTGTGTGTGTGTGTGTGTGTGTGTGTGTGTGTGTGAGGGGGATGTGTGGAGGGGTGTGTATATGTGTGGCAGGAGGGGTATGTGTCAAACACAGATACTCACGCATGCACACACACACAGACACACACACACCGACACACATGAACAGACACACACACACCGACACACATGAACAGACACACACACAGACACAGACAAACATAGACAGACACAGAGAGGATGCATACTCCCTCTGTTATATTAGGGACACATAAAAACGGACAGGACAGTATACATCTTAGACTGAGCTCAGTCTATGTGTGTATCTGCAGATATGCGAGCGCATGCATATAAGTCTTTGAGTGTGTGTGCATGTTTGTCTGTGTATGCATGTGTGCATGTGTGTGTACTTTTGTGCTTGTGTTCGTGGCCTGACGTTAGAGGGCTGTGAGTGTGGGACCTCTGCAAGCTCCCTCTAGGAGAGAGACCAGCGCCTCTCCACCTCCTCCAGACATTACAGGGCTGTGAGTGTGGGACTTATGCAGGTCCCCTCTAGAAGAGAGATCATCGCCTCTCCGACTCCTCTTTCACCTCTACCTCCTCCTCTCACCATCTCTCACTCAACTCTCATCTGGGGAACACAAACATTCATCTCCTCTCTCCATCTCTCTCCATCTCTCACCCACACACACCTTCTCTCTCTCCTCGCATCCTCCTTTTACCTCTCCATCTCTCTATTTCATGCACGCATTACATCCAACTTCTCAATTTCCTCTGCTAAAATAGCATCTGGAAGCTTCCAAGAGGCCACTTGTGCCCGTCTAGGGCTGTCAGAACAGGATGGTCCAGCAGACGGAAGGAGCACCTGGGTAGGACACTCATGTACTCTTATAATCTAATCTTATCGAACACACCTGATTCTTCTGCATTGCCCACACCTCTCTCTTCACACCTCTATGCCTGTGAGTGTGTGCGTGCATGCGTATGTGCGTACGCGCTCGTGCGTGCGCTCGTGCGTGTGTGTGTGTGAATTGGTGTGAGTTTAACAATTTTTGTGAGGACCTGATGGTCTCTCCAGAATAATGATTGTTTTTACTGGTGGGGAAATGCTCTCGGCCGTATTTCCAGGAGGGTTATGGTAAAGGTTGAATTGCATCAAGGGTTAGGTTTAGGTCAGGGTGTTAGGTTAGGGTTAAGGGAAGGGTTTAGTTGATTGTTTGTAGTATGGTTTGGAATGGGAATGAATAGAAAGTTCCCTACCAGAATTGCAAAACAATTGGTATGTCTCTTGTATGTGTGTGGTATGTCTCTCTATCACACACACACTCATGCTCCTATGATCGCCTAATTGTGTTGTCCAAGACTTTTGGAATTACAGTCAGGCAATAATAAGGTCTTTGCCTAATAACACTGCCAGCAGACTTGGCACTGTGTCACACACATTGCCCAGAGTGTGTGTACGTGTGTGTATGGGTGTGCTTGTGTGCAACAGATAGTGTGTTTGTGCGAAAAAGCTTTGTGTTTAACATTTGTGTATGAGCTGGATATTTGTGAGTGTGAATGTGTGAGAGAGATAGAGAAAGTGCACGTGTGTACGTGTGTGTGTGCATGTGTGTGCATGTGTGTTTGCATGTGTGTGTGTGCATTTGTGTGTGCATGTGTGTCCGCGTGTGATAGCTAGAGAGAATTATCTTCTTTTCTTTCCAAGAGCTGAGGGTTAAGTCGACGGCTTCAGAGGATACACACACACACACACACAGGAGCTTAGGACAAGTCTCTTCTGTCACACACACACACACACACACACACATACAGTACATATACACACGTACACACACTCTTCTGCAATCACACAAACACACACAGCACATCTTTGTCTTCTCTCAGTCTTAGTAACTCTAGCATGGGTTAGCGCTGCACTCTCTGGCACAGCAAAAACACCTTACACCGAAAGTGAATTCATAGTAAGTGCAAACGCTTTTACATATATTCATGTTGTCAATAAGTATGCCAATGAACACCGTCGGTATATTCAAGTGCACGTCCATTTGTCAGGAAAAGCAGAAATGTGTATTTATTTGCGATGGTTGTTGCACAACTTCGAAGCTCAGTGAAGATGATATATTCCTATAGCTCATCCTGTAGCTCATTACACCAGTGATATTCCACCATGCAGGACTCTTCCTGTTGACAGATATGTTTTCAACATGTATACAGGACAGGAAACTCTGACTATTTTTTTCTCACAACACGTGTCACTTCAGGTGACGCTGCATACAGCTGATATCTCATTGGTTGCTCTTTGAAATGTCTGCGACAACCACGGTCAACGTTGGAATACAATAACGAAGAGCGTTGAGTGGCAGTTCCAAGCAGTACATCGGGCCAAGGGTAATGGTTACTCATCGCTGGTCATCAGTCTGGGACAGTCTGGGACAGTCAGTCTGACTGTGTGATCTTGGACAGTCTGGGACAGTCAGTCTGACTGTGTGATCTTGGACAGTCTGGGACAGTCAGTCTGGATCTGTGTCCAAAAATGTTTCCCTCCCTCCTTTCTTCTGTCAGATGACACCCAGCCACATCAGTGAAGATCCTTACATGCCAGAGTGCATAAGCATCATTTGCTCAACTTAATTTTGCAAAGACATAAATATTCATGTAAAAATGTTCAGTGTTCGGTGGACACTACTGAAGTGTACTTTTATGTGAGCCGCATATTCATGCTGCATCTGCCACCCAGACTTTATCTCAAATGGCGATAGCTTCAGAGTGGTGAAGGATTCACTCCATAGTTGATGAGTACCCTAATGGACTTTGTCAACACTGTGAGTGTTAAGCCCAAAGTGTGAGAGGCTGGGAACATGTCTAGTTTCCATCTAAGGTTCTGCCTTGTGGGTGTCAACTTTCACCAACCAGGTGTTCATTTTCACTTTAGCATATGATCATTAAAAATGAAACACATGTCAGTTCAAAGACAGCAGACTATTTTTCCTGACAGGGAGTCATGCTGGGATCACATGAATAGCAACATCATCCGAATTCAGCAGCAGAGGTCAAGGGTCAACACCGAGGGCTGCCACCACCTCAAGACCAACGTGAGGCTTATCCAAACAGAAACCACGACCCGATCGAACACAAGCCTCACCGAAGCAAGTACTGTCAGATAACAGTTGTCACAGGAAATTATTTGTGTGTGTGTGTGTGTATGTGTGTGTGTGTGTGTGAGTGAGAGAGAGAATAGTTGTAATAACACACTGATATGAGGATATCATGCTTTTATTTGACAGTAAATAGAGGTGTAATGGTCCATTCCCTTGTAATTGTTTCTCCTCGATTTACATAACTGTACCTCCAATATGTCTGTTTGGATTCTAATGGAATCGTTTTCAACAGAACAGGTGTGTGAGTGTGTGTGTGTGTAAGGTTGTAAGTGTATGTAAGCTTGTGACTGAGTGTGTAAGGTTGTAAATGTGTGTAAGGTTGTAAGTGTTTGTAAGCTTGTGAGTGTGTGTGTAAGGTTGTAAGTGTGTGAGTAGGCTTGTTGTGACTTGAGAAATGTTGGTTCATTTGTTTACAATTGATACAAATGTTTACACTGATACAAATAACCATGTTTCACACCCAGCACACACCCCACACACACTCAGAAACACACTGGCCCATACGAGCATGTGCAGCTTGCTCAGTGAAGATGTCCAAAGCTGCTGTGATCCTACTGCGACCTTACCCTTCTCCAGCCACATGCATGGAAGGTTCAACTCTGATATTACAACTCACCATCCAGCCGGAGGTCTGATAGCAGCTGGGATATGTTGTGTTTGCAGTCATTTATTTGGAAGAAGCTTTTATCAGAATCACCATAACCCTGTGTGTAGTACAGCAGATATAGGGGACTAGAAGTAGACAGTTTTAACATGACATTGTTCAGAGCTGAGGTACAGTTTGGATATTTTTGACAGTGACACAACAACGTTAATAATGTTAACAATAGTCGGAAGACTTATACCATCTTTACTACAATAACCCACAATCAGTACACTAATGCACCATCTGAACTACAATAGCATATGATATATAAGTCACCTCTTTCCCCTCTCTCCATCTCTGTAGAACATGTACATTCAAGAACGATTGAATGTACATAACATTGAATCTACACGTTTATTCAGTTGAGATGTGATAATAAATCCATTAAATATGTATGTGTGTACATGCATGAGTGTGTGTGCGACGTGTGTGTGCTGACCTGTGTGTGTGTGTGTGTGTGTGTGCTCACGCGTGTGTGCATGATACGAGCTGTGTAAGCCTTCACTCAACACGTCCTGTGAGTTAAACAGAGTGCAGCCTCTTGGGCCATCCTCCAGCAGAGCCCATCACAGACACAACACAGAAGAGGGGAGGTGAAGAAGGGAGCCAAGCAGCTCAATAGAAGAGAGGAGGCAGGGAGAAGGCGACAATGATAAAGAGAGGGAACACCTGGGGGGAGGGGGAGGGAGGGAGGGACTGGTGGAGCAGTGCTGGGGGAGAAAACTACCTGGAAAGTTGTTTTTCACTGCTCAGTGGATTAGACTGTGACAGCTCCAAAACCTGCCTTCACACCCTCACACACGCTGCATCAAATATACTCTGTCTCACACACACACAGCTAAAACCAGATACTTAGCCATTCAGTAATAAGTCTCTCTTTTGACAGCTCAAAAACCACTTTTACACCATTATAACCCCCTCTTCCATCGCTCCCTCCCTCCCTCCTGTCCCTGGATAATCTAGTGAGAGGCAGGCGAGAACTGCAGCAGCTGAAGCCTTGGCATCGTTAATCCAGTCTGCATCCCTCTCTTAATCCCTGATTCAAGCACCTGTCAAAACAGGCTCTCTCGCATGCATACACACATGCAGGCAGATACACTGTGTGTTTTCTAGCTCTCTCACACACACTCTCACACACACACATGTAGGACCACACATGCAGCAACACCTCTGTTTCCCTACATGTCTGGTCTTCAGATTGGGCATACTGTGTGTTACAAGGGTTACTGTGTGTTACCAGGGTTACTGAGTGTCCCCAGGGTTACTGAGTGTTCCCAGGGTTACTGAGTGTCCCCAGGGTTACTGGGTGTGGCGTTGCCAGGGTTACCGGGTGTGGCGTTGCCAGGGTTTCTTCCCCCATTGCCTCCATCTGGGGGAGATTTGTGGCCTGGTAACTTGGCTCCTTGGAGAGGTATTGCTGACGCACACTGGCTCCCAGCTGGCTCAAGTCTATAATTCATACCAGGCTGGCAGCTTGGCAGGCAGGCTGGAAGGGAAAAGAGCTGTCTGTCTGCCTGCCTTCCTGCCTGCCTGTGTAGAAGAGGAGAAGAGAGACAGGAGGAGATAGACAGAAAGATGGCAAAGTCGTACATAGAAGACTCCAGCTGCTAACTTTACATTCATGAGTCCTTTTAATCAATAAATCATCTACTTGCTATGTGTAGTTAGTCTCTCTCACTTACATACACACACCTGTACACATCTGTACAGTACACACATACATACCTGTGCAAACACATCTACAGACGTCTACGCACAACTACTTAATACACTTCACACGCATACCTGTGTGTGCAATATATGCACTCACTAAAAGCCTGCACACACAGGTTTATATTACATACCCATATTTAGTACACACTCACACCTGTACACACACATTCCTGTTTCTGCAGTATACGCATCACAAACACATACACACATGTATGCAGCATGATACACACATATCTGCTATCTACAGTGAACATAAATAGGAGCTGAGGATGTCCTTCAGAAGACTTCTAGAACATTTAAGGTTGTAGACCTTCTTAAGGACAGTCCAGTATCCTTCTGCAACACCTGCACAACACCTGTACAACACCTGTACAACACTTCTACAATACCTGTACAACACCTGTACAACACTTCTACAATACCTGTACAACACCTGTACAACACTTTTACAATACCTGTACAACACCTGTACAACACTTCTACAACACCTGTACAACACTTCTACAACACCTGTACAATACCTGTACACGACATCTACAACACCTGTACACGACATCTACAACACCTGTACAACACTTCTACAATACCTGTACACGACATCTACAACACCTGTACACGACATCTACAACACCTGTACAACACCTGTACACGACATCTACAACACCTGTACAACACCTGTACACGACATCTACAACACCTGCACAACACCTGTACACGACATCTACAACACCTGTACAACACTTCTACAACACCTGCACAACACCTGTACAACACTTCTACAACACCTGTACAATACCTGTACAACACTTGGCCCTTACTTCCTGTTGTTCTTTCTCTCCCCCTCTTCTTTCCTCCCCCCCACCTTACACCCCCTCCCCTCCCTCCCTCTTCATCTCTACCCCCTCTCTCTCCCTCCCCCTCCCTCAGACAGCTCTCTGTATTCATGAATATTTCATCATCTGCTTCTGTGTGTCGTTTGTAGTTCCGCTGCTCTGCATATTAACTAGAACCCCTCTCTCGCTTTTTTAGGAAAACACCATCTAGTGAAGTAAATGGATTTGACGACGCCAAAGGACGCGGCCAGGGAGAGGGCAAGTTTCCATCCAGCTAAATTTCTGGAGAGCGAACGAGGAGGGCAAAAGAGGAGAGAGGAGGAGAGAGCAAAGAGGAGGGGAGAGGGAGGAAGATTCCTACATCATTCCTACAGAATGATGTAGGATAGCGAGAGAGAGTGAAGCATGGAGAGAGAGAGAGCGATAGGGATGGAGAGAGGGATGGAGGGAGGGAGAGAGAGGGATGGAGGGAGAGGGATGGAGAGAGAGAGGGATGCAGAGATAGATGGATGGAGATGGAGGGAGAGAGAGATGGAGGGAGGGAGAGAGAGAGGGATGGAGAGAGAGATGGATGGAGATGGAGGGAGAGAGAGATGGAAGGAGGAAGAGAGATGGAGAGAGAGAGAGAGAGAGAGAAGGATGGAGGGGGAGAGAGGGATGGAAGGAGGGAGAGAGAGGGACGGAAGGAGGGAGAGATATGGAGAGAGAGATGGATGGAGGGAGAGGGATGGAGAGAGAGGGACGAAGATGGAGAGAGAGAGAGGGAGCGAGAGAGAGAGCGAGAGAGAGATGGAAGGAGGGAGAGAGATGGACAGAGAGAGAATTATGGAGGGAGAGTGATGGAGGGAGATGTATGGAGAGAGAGAGGGATGAACAGAGAGCAGTAGAGGGAGAGATATAGAGAGAGAGAGGGATGGAGAGAAAAGAACACAGGTGTGTTTTGTAGAATCCTGTGTCGGTCTCGGTCTTCATTTGTTTGTTTCTGGAAGGTTCCACACAGTCACTAACACAGTCACTGACACTCAGACATTAACACACAGTCACTAACACTCAGACATTAACACACAGTCACTAACACACAGTCACTAACACACAGTCACTGACACAGTCACTGACACAGTCACTGAAACATTCACTGCAGCAACATGCAGTCACTAACACTCAGATATTAACACGCAGTCACAAACACTCAGACATTAACACACAGTCACTAACACACAGTCACTAACACACAGTCACTAACACACAGTCACTAACATGCAGTTACCTACACACAGTCAATAACACACAGTCACTAACAAACAATCACCAACACGCAGTCACTAACACGTAGTCACTAACACTCAGTCACTAACACACAGTCACTAACACACAGTCACTAACACACAGTCACTTACACAGTCACTAACACACAGTCACTAACACACTCACTAACACACAGTCACTAACACACAGTCACCAACACCCAGTCTCTTCCTCTTTTCCAGTACCAGACTCCCTATGGAGTCCTGTCTACTGAAATAAACTACAGCATCATCCAGCTCCAAGGTCCTGGCTGTGTTTATGTCTCCAGGATGTGTGTGTATATATTTCTTGGGTGTGTATTTGTGTATCTGTGTGTGTTTGTGTGTGTTGCAGCTAGATCTCTTGATAGTGAGTCTGGGGCTGTTGTGTCCTCCAACGTTTGTGTTGCTGTGTTTCTGACAAGTCTCAGAGCCGCTTTATACAGTCAGACACACACAGACACACACAGAGACACACACACACACACAACACGCTCTGTTGTATGGCTGGCCTGGCCACGTCTGCGTGTCAGAGACAGACACTGTGTGTGTGTGTACAGTGTGTGAGTCCTGTGTGTGTGTGTACTGTGTGTGTGTACTGTGTGTGTGTGTGTGTGTGTGTGCATGTGCGTGTTCCTACAATGAAGTAAACATCCTCATCTCCATCCCCTTTTCCATCATCACCTACACGTCAAAACATATGAAGAACGCGTATATTATGAACATGTAGGCGCCCCTGCAACATGACAGGAACATCAACAATTCGTTTCACACAAACACAATCCAACATAACCAACAAGAAGGTGTCCAAAACAACATGATCAATAGCAGCCATCCTGACCCAGACGGTGTCTGCTCCCTGCTCCTCTCACACCTATTTTGGTGCATTTCACTGTACTGACTTTTTGTATTTGTATTTGTATTCTGCCTGTGTGCAGCCAGTTAAACCATATAAACGCTTCACCCACAAATACAGTCTTCACAGTGGCACAGACACAAAAATAATTTCTCTTGAACTTCTCTGCTCTCCTCCTCTCTCCATTTCTCTCTTTTTGTTATTTCCTCTTTTTTGCTCATCCTCACCCCTCCTCTTCATCCCAGTCCTTTGTTTTCCTTCCTCTCCTCCCTTCCCCTCCCCTCCTCTCCTCCTCTCCCCTCCTCCCCTCCTCTCCTTCTCCCTCATCCTCCCCTCCTCCTCTTCTCCTCCCCTCTTCTCCCCTCCTCTTCTCCTCTCCCCTCCTATCCTTCTCTCTCCTCCTCTTCTCCCCTCCCCTCCTCCTCCTCTCTCTTCCTCCCCTCCTCTCCTCTTCTCCCCTCCTATCCTGCTCTGTCCTCCTCCCCTCCTCTCCTTCTCCCTCATCCTTTCCTCCCCTCCTCCTCTGCTTCTCCTCCCCTCTTCTCCCCTCCCCTCCTCCCCTCCTCTTCTCTTCTCCCCTCCTATCCTTCTCTCTCCTCTTCTTCTCCCCTCCCCTCCTCCTCCCCTCTCCTCCTCCCCTCCACTCCCCTTCTCATTTCCCCTCCTCCTCTCCTCCCCTCCCCTCCTCCTCTTCCCTTTTCTTCTGTTCTCTTTCAAGTCTGCAGATGGGTTACCAGCCAGCTCAGATGAATCTACTATCAAAGAGACTCCTGATATGATATCATGCCTGACTTTTTAAACTTGTTTGCTACCCTCCATCTAGCCGACCCTCATCCATTCTTTCTTGATTTCCTCCTCCTCCTTTTCTCCCTATCTCTCCATCTCTCTCTCTCTCTCTCTCTGTCTCTCTCTCTCTCTTTCTTTTTTTCTCACTTTATCTTCCAGTTTCTTCATTTGCCTCCAAATGTCTTTTCCCATTCTTCCTCCTGACATGTTCCATGTCATTTTCATCCTTTTCTCTCTGTGATTCATAAAACATCCAAGGACAAGCTCGTTCTCCACAGTGTGTGTGTGTGTGTGTGTGTGTGTGTGTGTGTGTGTGTGTGTGTGTGTGTGCGTGTGTGTGGAAAGCAGGCCGGTAAGGCACCGAGGCCTAAATCTGTCTGTAACTCTTAATTAAGCCCAGGGCTCCAGTGGCCCTAAGTTATTAAATATCCCCCACCCACACCCACAGTTCCTCTCTCTCTATCTATCACACACATACACACACACTGTCACATGGGCACTGACACATGGACACACACACAGTCAGGTATCTCTCTCAATAACACAGCACCTTGCTCTCTGACCCACTTACACTTGTAAAGTAGAAGTATCAGGACCTGTGAGGGGCATCAGGTGGGGAAAGGGAGAGAGGGAGAGAGAGGTAGAGGGAGGGAGAGAGAGGTAGAGGGAGGGAGAGAGAGAGGTAGAGGGAGTGAGAGAGAGGTAGAGGGAGGGAGAGAGAGGTAGAGGGAGGGAGAGAGAGGTAGAGGGAGGGAGAGAGAGGTAGAGGGAGGGAGAGAGAGAGGTAGAGGGAGTGAGAGAGAGGTAGAGGAAGGGAGAGGAAGAGGGAGAGAGAGATAGGGGTAGAGGGAGGGAGAGAGAGAGGTAGAGGGAGAGAGAGAGGTAGAGGGAGGGAGAGAGAAGTATAGGGAGGGAGGGAGGGAGAGGTAGATGGAGGGAGAGAGAGAGAGAGGGAGAGGGAGGGAGAGAAATGGAGAGAGAGGTAGAGGGGGATAGAGAGAGAGAAAGAGAGAGAGAGAGAGAGGGAGGGAGAGAGAGAGAGACAGAGGTGGAGAGAGAGATGTAGAGAGATGTAGGGTGAGAGAGATGGGGAGAGGTGGAGGGAGAGGTGTGGGGAGGCAGGAACAGGTGGAGAGAGAGCGAGGAGGATGAGAGACGTGGAGGAAGAGAGATGGAGGCAGAGAGAGCGGTGGAGAAGGGAGAAGGGAAAAGACAGATAACCCCACACTAGGCTGGTGCATGGCAGATACAGCTCAACCACATGCTGATGCAACCACAGGCAAGCTGAACTCCTCTCCCTACTGCCAATCACAGCTCTGATCCAGGGCAACCTTCTGAGGCAGAGAGGAACGGAATCTGTAACGTGAACGAGTGTCAGCTTGGACTAGACTACAGTGTGTGTCATCACAGACTAAACACACACAAACATACACACACAAACACACGGGACACATGCAGACACACACCTGCATGAATGTGTGGTGATGATGATGAATCTCGAGTGACCTCCAGTGAATACTTGACCAAATTATTTCGTTTTAAGATTGTAGAGTCTAAACCCCGTGCAGACGAAAGTCTTGTAAAACTCTTCCCCATCTACATCGCGGAAACCTAGTTGCATGCTTCTCACAAACTGTGTGTGATTGTGTGTATATGACAGAGTTTAAAAGAGAGAGAGAGAGGAAAGTAGAGGGGGCAAGAGAGGAAGCGCAGGAAGAAGGAAGGTCAGGAGGGAACAAGGGAGTTCCAGAGGGAGAGAGAAAAGGAGAGGCGTAGAGTGGGACGGTATCTGTGTCAAAATGCACCATGGCACCGATGTGCTGATACATTCCCCCTCCCTGGTTCACGCTGTCCTCCATTTCTCCACCCCTCCATCCATCCCTCCGTCCGTAACACCCTGTGATCAAAGCTCTGGCCTCCTGACTCCGTTCCACAGCCAGACAGATCAGTCTGTGCCAAAGAAAACACACACTCGCACACTCGCACACGTAAACACTTGCACACATGCACTCTCATGGTGTCAAACTGGAGCAGCACTCAAAGTCCATCTCTGCTTTCACAACTCACTAGCCTGAACATGGGATGAGACGGCTAATGTGTCTCTCTCACTCTCTCTCAAACACACACATGCGCGTACTCATGCACAGACACACTGTTACACACACACACACACACAGACACACACACACTCATGCACGGACACAATACATTAATTTGGTAAAAAGCTTATAAAGACAGATTAGATTATGGAGAACTAGAATGACACGTCCGCAGAGTAGCAGGCAGAAAGGTAGGAGTGAGAGAGGGAGAGATGGAGGGAGGGAGGGAGGGAGAGAGGGAGAGAGGGAGAGAGGCAGTGGAAGAGAAAGAGTGGGAGGAAAGGAGGGGGAAAGAGGGAGGGGGAGAGGGAGGGGGAGAGAGGGAGGGACAAATTGGAAGAGACAGAGGGGGAGAAACAGAGGGAGGGAGGGAGGGAGGGAGGGAGGGAGGGAGGGAAGAGAACAGAAACACATAGGAATGTAGTATACTGGGAGAGAAAGGAAGACAGAAAGAGAGGGACTTCTTGCTCTGCCATCGTGTCATCTGAACCAGACAGACAGAAAGACATGACATCATGACATCAGGAAGTGGCCGCAGGGATGGTCCCAGTGCCAGGGAAGGACCACTGGAGTAGACTACCACTGCATTTTTCACGACATGTCTTTAGATGCTGGTGGCTACTGGTGTGTTTGTGTTTCCGTCTGTGTGTGTGTCTGTGTATGTGTTTGCGTGTGTGTGTGTGTCTGCAACAGACACAGCGAGACAGAGAGAGTAATAAAGGGAGAAGAGAGTGAGAGATGGAAGAGGAAGAGGGGAAGACAGGAAGAGAGAGACAAATGGGGGAGAGAGAGAACAAACGTATGTCTGAAAGCCAACTCCACAGATGGCGCTCTGTCAGTTTTACTACTAAGTTTGCAAGAGTTATTTCTGGTCCCACCTTGACTTCACACACACACAAACACACACTGTCTGACTTGTCTGTTTGTCATACAAACAGAGTATCTTAGATGGGAGTCTATGTTGAGGGGTTCCTGTTTACTGCGCTTGTCATGCCAGGATCTCAGCTAACAGAATAGAACCATGGCTAACAGAACAGCCAGCTCTCCCTCTGTCCACACATCTATCCATACATACATACATCCATTCATCCATCCATCGATGCACCGACAACTGCAGTTCCTCTCAAAATCACCAAGGCAGTCTGTCTGTCTGTCTCTCTGTCTGTCTGTCTGTCTGTCCGTCCGTGTGTCTGTCCGTCTGTCTGTCTGCCACATAGTCCAGTCCAGTCTAGTCTGTGGCTACATTGGTTCAGGCCATCCTAATGTAATGAGAAACAACAGGGATGGAGTCAGAACTCTTGTAATTTTGTCAACATGGTTTAGAATAAGAGGCATGTTTTGCCAAGATGAAGGTGATGCAGGTGTTGACGTGGTATCTGTGATGTAAGAGATGTAGGTGATATGGGTGGTGTTATGGACAAAGCAGGATCTGATGTTGTGATGTAGGGGATGTCGATGTTGAGGTGATGTAGGCGGTGAATGTGATGTAAGAGATGTGGGTGATGTAAGTGATACAGATGATGTAAGTGATATAGGTGATGTCAGTGATATAGATGATGTAAGTGATATAAGAGATGTAGGTGATATAAGAGATGTATGAATTGTAGGTGATGTAAGTGATGTAAGTTATGCAGGAGCTGTAGGTGGCATGCTGGCACGTGTGATGGTAACAGAACTGGCTCTGAGTGATGCCTCAGGAAGTTCTCTTCATCTCACAGTGCAACATCATATGCTGTGGACAGACAAGTGAGCACCTGGCACACTGATATGTAAAAGCACTGTCTGTCCACTTCCTGTCCACAACATTTGATCAAAGCAGACTCATGAACCTCATGAGAAAAAGTCATTGTGGTATTTTCAACTTCGTAACGTCCTTTTCTGCGGAAACAAACAAATAGTCCAGATGAATCTGACTCTCGTCAACAAACTGTTGTGTACTAAGCAGACTGGCACAATGTTGCAGAAAAATGTTGTTTCAAAAACTACTGGCAGCAGTTGCTGGCAATCACACTTCAAAACGTCGCCAGAGTCTCCTGGCCTTAGCATTCACTGTGTAGCTATTTTTAGAAAATGATCCCTTGTTCTTTGACTGGCAATCAAATATCTTTGCTGTGCTGGGGGAGTGACTTTGAATAGAAATGATTATCGCACCATTTAGCAGTCATCCCTGGCTGTCATCTCCTGTACTGTGACAGTAGACTGTTCTGACTGGCCTGTGAGACAGCCCTGCCTGTGAGACAGCCCTGCCTGTGAGACATGCCTGTCTGTGAGACAGCCCTGTTTGTGAGACAGCCCTGCCTGTCTGCAAGACAGCCCTGCCTGTCTGTGAGACAGCCCTGCCATGCCTGTGAGACAGGCCTGCCTGTGAGACAGCCCTGCCTGTGAGACAGCCCTGCCAGTGAGACAGGCCTGCCTGTGAAACAGGGATGTCAAAGGACTTCAGCCTGGAGCCAGGAGATAGATGGGGGACTGTCATTACCGCTCATTCTCTCTTTTGTGAAAGACTTGGTCCATGTAAAACGGGATTTCTGATTCCAAAGTCTACAATGTGTTGACAGAGATTGTCACAGAGGCCATTGTTTTTCTTGCAAAGGGAGTCTTGATTGGACCAGGAGAATGGGATGTTACCAAGGCAACATGTGTTTTCAGAGGTTTTAAAGAAAGACAGTGGATAGGTGGGTTGCTGGATAGTTGGTAGATGGACTGATGGATGGGTGAACTGTTTGATTGTTGGGTAGACAGTTGAATAGATAATCTATATAGCTGGATGGATAAATGGATCGTGGGGTATGGATAGATTAAGTGATGGGTGGGTGAGTGAATGAAGGGATGATTGGATGGACGAATGGATGGATTGACAGTTGAATAGATGACAACATGATTGGTGGATGGATTTCCCCAGTGGATCACTGCTAACACTCCAGGCAGTGTGGGTGTGACACAAACAGAGCATATGTCCCTTTGGTTAAAACCATAAGAGTACTGAGAACACAGTCTGACAACAACATCATCCTGAAGATAACATCATCCTGAAAGTTTCATCCTGAAGTCATCATCATCCTGAAGACATTATCCTGAAGAGAACATTGTCCTAAATACATTATCATAAAGACAACATCATCCTAAAGGCATAATCCTGAAGACATCATCCTTCTGAAGACATCATCCTGAAGACATCATCCTGGAGACAACATCACCCTGAAGACATCATCCTGAAGACATCATCCTGGAGACAACATCACCCTGAAGACATCATCCTGAAGACATGCTAAAGACAACATCATCCTGAAGACATGCTAAAGACAACATCATCCTGAAGACATCATCCTGAAGACATCATCCTGGAGATTACATCAGATGACCTTCAGCACAACAAGAGAGGGCAAGGAGAGAGAGAGGGGGGCAGAGAAAGGAAGAGGGACGAGTATGAGAGAGAGAGAGAGAAAAAACCAGGGAGGAAATACATTGGAAGTAAAGAATGGCACATGATGAGAACAGAGAGAGACTGTATGATCTGAAACCCAATCAAATCCCAGCTTGATGCAGCGAGACCTATGGCGTGGTCTTCAGGAATTATCATAAGTAATACATGGATCCATTAGTCTGTCTTGAGGCAGCCATTACACATGCTAAGAGGTTATCCCTGAAGGCCCCGGTTCATCTTGCTCCATGACAGAGACACACACCTTAAAAGACCAGGAAGTGGAGTTCCATGCTACATTAATGTATGCATGCTGCATGTATCACCATGGTGGACTTCATGGTATAGCTGATAGTGAATCAGTGCTGACTCTCTGCTGTCACTAAGAAGATTAATTCCTTGCCAACATGAACCCGTCTTCAAGTCTATTACCCCTCCTCACCTCCCTCACCCCTCCACACCTCCCTCACCCCTCCACACCTACCTTATTCCTCCTCACCTCCCTGTCATCCTCTCTCTCTGCATCCCCCTCTTTTATCCTCCCTGCCTCTCAATTTGTGCCAGACTGGACACTATACAAACACAGTTGAGCTTGTAGTGGTCGAATGATCCTGTTTGAAGGGAATTCATGTGAATAAGAACTGACTCCCAGTAAATACAGGCAGAAAGAGAGAAAAAAGAGAGGAAAGCTGAAAGGGAGAGAGAGAGTGAGAGAGAGAAAAAAGACAGAGGGATGGGGGAGTCTGGAGGGGAGGGAATGGGCTCTGTTGGGAATCTCATTGGCTTAAGCTCTGCACATTGTCAGCTTCTCTGCAGATCCTTACTTCAAAGGTGACACTGGTGATGGTGTTAACTCAGCTCTGTAGCCTGTGCTTCAGGACACACACACACACACACACACACACACTGACACACTCAGACACCCCCCAACACACACACACACAGAAACCAAAAACACACACATACACTGACACACTCAGACACCCCCCCTAACACACACACACACACACACATACACACACAGAAACCAGAAACACACACATACACTGACACACTCAGACACCCCCCCCTAACACACACACACACACAAACACACATACACACACACACACACACTAGAAACACACTTCCGGACACATAGAAACAGACTGACAGGGTATAATAATAAGCATGCACATTCTTGGTGATGTTGTGAACGTCACTGAAGAGCGCATTGGATGAATTTGTTATTCCTGTTAAAACTTATTACAAAGACTATCAGCCTGTCACTCAAGACATAAACACAAACACAGACATAAAATAGAGAGGAGACACAGAGGAGGGAAAAGAGGAAAGTCTGCTCTTGTCCCTGGCATTAAAATAAGAGGTGTGAGAGGGCAGTGAGTGTTTTGGGGGGGTGGGGGGGGCAGTGGGAGAGGCAGGAGGGTGACTCCATTAAATGTAAAGACCTCCTATTCTTGATATCAATAACATGTTAAGTTACTTACATGGACAGGTTGAATACTGTATGTGGTTCTGTAATTGCTGTCATACGTATACCTTGCTGCTTGCTATACGGTGCCCCTCTCCCCTCAATCCTAGACATCTTCCACACACGATGCTCCAGCAAGGCCAATATTATCGTTAAGGACCCCACCCACCCCTCCCACAGCCTCTTCCAGCTCCTACCATCAGGTAGACAGTTCCGGAGCATCAGAGCCCGCTCTGCCAGACTGATCAACAGCTTCTTCCCCCAGGCTGTGAGAGACCTGAACTCTTCCGGGTCTCTATGACACCCCACACAATAACTAAGACTATCGGAAAACTTGCACTAGTCACTCACCTACTGCACTATTCACTTTTCATACGCACTGCCATGTGTACACAAACTGTACTAAAGACTCTGTAATAATATGTATCTTTATACGCTCATATTCTTCGCACATGTACAATACTCTTTGCACATGCACATCGGTAAGTATTCGTACAGTTTGTATAGTTTGTATCCTGTTTAGTTTATGTATAGGAAAATTGTTATATTTATTTTAAATTGATTGTTTGTCTGTACTGTTGTATGTCTGTACTTCTGTAGCACCGTGGCTCTGTGAGGCACGACATTCCGTTCCACTGTATGCACCCGCATGTAGCGGAATGACAATAAAGCACAACTTGAACTTGAACTTGAACTGCAGTGGGAGGGTGTATAGGGTCTCCTCCCTACCTATTTGTGGTGGCCCAGTCTTACAAAGTTGCCAATGGGAACAAGCAGAGGGCAGAGAAAAGACGCACAACCTAGAAGACCTCTGAGTTTACAAGGTGAAGCTTAGTTTGGTCATCGTGTAACGTTTCATTTTCATGTTCTCAACCCATTGATGTAAGTAATAAACTATTCTGCACCCTACTCAGTTTTTGTGAGCTGTTATCATTCCTTCAAGTGCTGGATGAAAGCACAGAAAACTAGAGGCAGTGTTTGGTTTCTCCTATTTGAAGATATTTTATAACATTAACTGGTGCCGCTTCGCAGTTTACTCACAGTTTCAGAATGTTTGGCTTCATTTTTCGGAACTACAAATTGTTGGCAATGCAACACGCAAAACTGTATCCTATTTTTTACATCAAAAGGCCTCACGCCATCACATATATACATCTTTCTACCAACAATCAACACACCGATGTGCTCAACACAAAACATAGAATTTTGAGTGGGTTCACACCTTTTGCATTATGTTACACTGTAGCCGGTTGTAAAAGATTATGCCAGCAACGTATATCTGCTCAAATATATCAGCACAGTGCGGCAAGTCAGAAAGAAACATTTGTTATGCTAATGCTGTGTTTTGTTAGAAACAAGCAGCTGTTTTGTTAGAAACACAGCAAGGTGAAAAACTGAAGAACATATTTTTCTGTAAAAATGCCCCACAGAACTGAGATTGGGGCAGGGCCAAGAGCATGACACAAACTGTAACAGCAGGAACAGAATCTTCTGGCATGTCGGATGCTGTGGGATGTGTCCAACATTGGAGCTGTGGTTTATTTACATGTGCAATGTATATGTTTCGGTTGGTCAATGATCCATTTGTGGACCAGACCAGCCCTGTCCGAGACAGCAGAATACCTGCACTGATGTGGGCACCTCCTGTCCTGCTGGGAGGAGGGCACCCTGCTGGGAGGAGGGCACCCTGCTGGGAGGAGGACACCCTGTCCTGTTGGGAAGAGGGCTGGATGTTTATAATCATGTGTGGTATAGTCAGGATTACTTTGGCAAGATTGTTTAACCTGAACATTCAATGAAGCATTTTCAACTGAACTGAACTGAGAGACAGAAAGAGAGAAGAGAGGGAGCGGGAGACATAGAGAGATTGAGAGAGAAAGAGGGAGAGAGACAAAAAGAGAGGAAGAGGGAGGGAGAGAGTAAGGGGGACAGAGAGAGAAGGGAGGGGGAGACAAAGAGAGTAAGAGGGAGACGGAGAGAGGGAGGGAGACAGAGAGAGTGGGGGGAGGGAGACAGAGAGAGAAAGAGGTAAACAGAGAGAGGGGGGGG
>BROE01000016.1:1139914-1220174 GCA_036571765.1 Plecoglossus altivelis
GGAGACAGAAAAGAGAGAAGAGAGGGAGCGGAGAGAAGGGGAGTGGAGAGAAGGGGAGAGAGAAAGAGAGAGACAAAAGAGAGAGAAGAGGTGGAGAGAGAGAGTAGGGGGGACAGAGAGAGAGAGATGGGGGGGACAAAGAGAGTAGAGGGAGACGGAGGAGAGGGAGGGAAGAAGAGAGAGTGGGGGAGGGGCCGACAGAGCGAGAAAGAGGTAACAGAGAGAAGGGGTTGGGGCAAAAAATGTGGTATCAGCAATGTGTTATAAGAAAAAAGTCCATATGACACAAAGGAGCAATAATCAATGAGCTTTGTGCCACAGTGGTTATTGTCCTATGAAGACTTTGCAGTTCAGCCTTTTGCGTGTGTGTGTGCTGTGTGTGTTGTGTGTGTGTGTGTGTGTGTGTGTGTGTGTTTGTGTGTGCGTTGTGTCGTGTCGCTGCTGTGTGTCGTGTGTGTGTGTGACTGTGTTGGCAGCAAGAAAAGGGGTGGGAAGAGCGGTGCATGAGAAAAATATAAAGAGGGAGAGAAAGTGAGAGAGAAGCAGAGTGTGTGGCTGCCAATCTGTGGTGCACAGTTGTGTCTGCAGGTAATGTAAGCAGCAGCACATGGAGCATGCACTGTGTATGTAATTGTACTAATTCCGGCTCCACGCTCTAATTATATAGCAGAGGAGACACAGACCTTTGTTTACGAAAGATATTCAGATGTCAATCACATAACTCCTAGAACTCTCACTCTTTTTACATCAGGTCCTCTCCGCTCCTCTCCTCTCCTCATCTCTTATTGCTCATCTCCCCTCCTCTCCTCCAACGTCTGTCTATCAAACTCTGCATCAGAGTTTTTTTCAAGAACGTGGGGGGTAATCAAAGAAGCCAATCATTCCATGACTCAGGGGACAAGTGAAGCAGCAGTTTCATTAATTATCTCATCATCAGATTCTGGTCAAACTCCACAGTTTATAATCATGTCAGGAAGAAGTAGGCCCATTATTAATATCCATTTCCTATGATCTGGCCTCTTGATCATGAGATGGCTGAGTGTTGTATTTGAGAGTGCACGTTTACGTGCGTGCCTAAAGACAACGTGCGGTCGCGTATACCAATCTGTCTCTTTTTCAGAGATTTGCAGATGGAGGGGTCATCTCAAGGACATCTCTGTTTACGAGATCGTCACGAGTACTCTGGAGACACGTGATCGATTTACGATGAAGACTTTACAAATCAATTTTTTCATCCAATGAATTGCTGCTATATGTGGCCAGCACTGAGTGGCATGCTGTCCTTTTTTAAGTCCACGTCCGACATCTAGCGACTGAAAAAGAGATTCTTATTTCTTACCGCTAGGTGGTAGCAGAGTACTAACAGTGTTTGCGGTCGAAAAAAACTGTGCTGTTTCCAATTCCTCTAAAAGGAATGCTTGACACCTGTCACGACTTTCAGGGTTGGTGTAGGTTAATCTGCAGTCCAATCTTTTAATATTGCGTTGAGCTCCACCATGGGTATTTGAATTTACGACACCCAATACCCCACAGTGAAAACAGAAATAGCGTGGTTTAAAGTTCAGATTTCAATTAAATTGTCCTGCGTTTCAGAGGCACAAAGCTTAGAGCATGTAAGAGCATATTAGAATACAATAATCAGATGTTTCAGAACAGTTATATAACCTGTTCACACAGAACTGCCCAGATAATCAGTGGGCTGCTCAGAGTAAAATAAACCATGGTGCTTAAAGGTGACACAGAGAGGTGAAGCAGAGGTGGCATGTGACCTGGGAACATGGATATGTACTTCCTGTTCCCTGTAAACACTATTTAGTATTGAATAAACTTTAGCCATGCTATTTAGCCTGGTAGATACTACATCCATATATTTAGCTATACACTACATCAGATGAGTGGGTCGTTATCAAGCTCTGTGGAAGCCTGATCATTAGAATCAGACGTGCTGGAGCAAGGAAACATTTCAAACCTTCAGGACAGCGGCTCTCGAGGACCAGGGTTGCCTGCCCACCCCTGCACTATACAGTAGCTGTCTCATTTCTCCCTCCATTCATCTTGTGTCCTCGTCTATCTTTACCTCCATCCCCTTTTCCCTCTCCATCTTGCCTGCCTGTCACACAACAGAAAGGCATGGTATCCAAACAACACACAGGTAAATGCAAATCCAAAGATATCTTTATTCGGTCAAGACAATCACAGAGTGGTTACATATTAACATTTAGATAAATACTACAATAAAAAAGGTATTGTTTGTGCGTCAACATTTCAGTACCGTGTAGAGGTTAGGGCCATTCAACCATAACTTAAAGTGCATGTTGGCACATTCTTCAAGTTTGAATGTTTGGAAAAGCAAGAAGAAATGAAGGATGGCGCACACACACACACACACACACACCACACACATACACATACACACAGCACACACGCAGCACACGCAGCACACACACACACACACACACATACATAGCACACACATGCAAACACGCAGCATACTTGTCATTGAACAATCAACAAAATTTCCACTAATCAATATTACTTCCACGAATCAATAGAAATAGTCATTGGATACTTAGTAAGTTAGTAAGTTCTGATGTGTGTTGGCTGTTGATAAGAGTAGATTGAGTCTATTTGTAGTAGTGCTGGGTAAACCTTGAGGGGGAAGGGGGTTCCATGGGGGCACCATCTATGATGTCTCACTGGCTAGGAGCTGTGAATCTCTCTCTCTCTCTGAGGCTGTTGAAACACCATTCCTGCTTGACTGTCTATATTTACGTTCTTGTTCCCTATAGAAGATGGTCCCCCGACCTTCGGAGCTGAGAGAGACACGATCGAGACCTAAACCTGGTGTTCTGTGGTCAGAGGTTGGATTTTCTCTCCAAATCTGCACATTGTAAATACTTAAGGGAGGCACGGCAGCAGGGGAGCGGAGCAGCAGGAAGGTAGGGCAGTGGGGCAGGGCAGTGGGGCAGTGGGGCAGGGCAGAGGGGCAGGGCAGTGGGGCATGGAAGGGCAGGGGGGTAAGTCCTCTTCAGATGAACAAGCGAGGGCATGTGTGCGGTTAAAAGCATGACTGAAAATCACACATCATCTCTGTGCATGTCAAAAGAGACACAAATAAGGGAGAGAGGCAGGATTCTTGGTAGTAGGAGGGGAGAGAGGAGGGGGAGAGAGACAGGGTTCTTGGTAGCAGGAGGGGGAGACAAGGGGAAGAGGAGGGGGAGATGGAGAGAGGCAGGGTTCTTGGTAGCAGGAGGGGGAGAGGGAGAGGGGCAGGGTTCTTGGTAGTAGGGGGAAAGGAGGAGGTTCTGAGGTATTAAAACAGTGAGGGTATTTTGGTGCTCTTGTGATTCCTTGTCTTAACAGGGTTCCAAGCCTCCAGTATCTCAGGAAACACAGTGTTGTTTTGCGATATGCTTGTCTTAAAGCTCCATCACCCCCCGACCCAGAAGGCATGAGGAAGTACTGCCCAGGCTGCTTAGTGGATGATGCGGTGGAGGTATCTCTCAGTGTCACACTCCCCTGCTTTCTTCAGCCCGGACCCCCCCCTGGCAGGGGCCGCTGTCTCTGGGGCCGCTGCGAGGCCCTGCCCCTCAGTGGAGGTCCCTGGTAGGGGCCCTGGGGCCCTGGAGGGGTCTGGCTGGGTTCCAGCCTCCTCCTGGGGATCCTGGTTCCTGCTCTGCCTTGAGGAGGAGCTCTCCCCAATCCTGGGGAAGGAGGAGACAGGGAGAAGAACAAAGTTTAAAGGGCTTGGAGATGCTGGGAGATGCTGGGAGAGGTTGGGAGAGTCTGGGTGAGGCTGAAAAGGAGTTCAGAGGGCTTTAAGGGTTGATGTCGAATCAGTAGAAGGGTACGATGAAGGATTAACTAAGATTTTTAATAGCAAGTTATATTAAAAAGTTCCCACTGACTTAAGTGGCAGGGAATGGTACCAGCATGCGCCAAATAACTTACAATGGTTGAAAGTGTGTGTGTGTGTGTGTGTTTGTTCTTGAGGCAAATGTGTGTGTCCATTTCCTGTATACACAGCCATCCTCTTTCCATTCCTACCTGAGGTGGTTGAAGGCTCGCAGCCAATGGGAGCCCAGTATGTTGCGGCCCTCCACCCGGATGCCCCTGCGTCGACCCCGGGTCCGGAGCCCCACGAGAGCGTGGGCCAGGTCCGCCTCATCCCCTCCGCCCCACACGAGCTGGGCCCGCTGATCGGCATCCTGGTCTCCAGCCGCCCGGAACAGCCTCTGCAGCTGCCGTAAGTTCACCCCCATGAAGATGTTCCCTGCCCCTGCCTTCCTGCTGCGGCGCTCACTCAGCCTCCACAGGGGCCCCGCAGATGGGCCCGCCACCGCAGAGGAGGAGGAGGGGGGAGGGGCGGAGGGTGTCTGGCCTTCCATGAGCCGGCCGGGGAGGTACCACTGTGGGGGGGGGGGGGGGGGGGGGGGGGGGGGGGAATGAGGTCAGGAGACTAAGGGAGAGGGAGAGTGAGGGGATGAGAGTGGGAGAAAGTAAGGAGGGAGGGGACCTGTAGGCTGGACCTACCTATGGAGAAAAATAGAAAGACACAGGTTTAGATTTTTAAAGTTTTTGTTTTTAGCAGACACTCTTACACAGAGCAACTTACAGTAAGTACAGGGACATTGCCCCCGAAACAAGTTAGCAATTACTAGCCTCCCTATCCGCTCAATCATCTGACCACCATGAAGGATGGATGGATGGATGGATGGATAGAGAGACAAATACTTGTTAATATCATTTATCCTCACTACTGGATCCAAATTCCTCTCAGGAGCTGCAGTGTGTTAGAGTCATTGTGTCACGCTCTGTCTCCATTGAGGAGAATAACCAGTGGAGCCAGGGTTATCCTGCTAGTTAGTCAGGGTAATCACACTAACCAGCCAAGGTTATCCTTCTAGGGTTACCCTGCTAGCTGGCCAGGGTTACCTACTAGGATTATCCTGCTAGCTGGCCAGGGGTATCCTGCTAACTGGTCAGGGTTATCGCACAAGATGCCCAGAGCTAATCTGCTAGCTGGCCAGGGTTATCCTGCTATCTGTCGAGGGTTATCATGCTAGCTGGTCAGGGCTACCCTGCTATCTAGTGACTGCCAGCCAGCCTTATTACCTTACTTAATCCTGCTTTAAGATGTGTGCTGGGAAAGCCCTTTACCCAACATATGCTGCTCACACCAGTTCGGATTTAGGCTCACTGGGTCTAACTGGCTAGAGACAAGGTCTGGGACAGGGAATGTGGGCAAGGACAGGGGCAGGAACAGGGACTGGAAAAGGATTGTGGACTCTGATAGAGGCAGGGATGTCGGCCAGGGGGCGGTAGAAGACAAGGGCGAGGACTGCGGACTGGGACAGAGGCAGGGATGGGGTTGAGGCGGTGGTAGTATTAAACCACACTTAATCACAGATTCAGGCTGAGCTAGTGTGTTTTAAGACACAAAACAGGTCTAGGTTTAACCATATAATGTGTATGTTATTAGTAAGAACATTATGTCACTTATAGTTCCCCAGCTGCCACCTTGTCTGTAGGCAGAGCTGTGTCCACAGTGTGTGGTCAAAAAAAACTTATCTCTGCACCTGTCTGGCCTACACATTCGAGATCTCCTGGACAGGTAGGAATTATACTGGAACACTAAAAGGACTTCTCCATCAGTTCCACAATGTCTATTGGAGGTGTTCTGGAGCTATGTTGGAGTGACATGCGGCACAGCCAAGTTCAGACAAAGATATTCAATATAGCGGACAAATGATCTATTACTTCTGTGAGAAATACAAGGTTGTGCGTGAGAAATGATTGAATTGCACGACCTTAGCGGTGAATGCGCGAGAGTTGAGTCTTGAGTGTTAAACTGACACCCTGACACAGATGACACGGCCAAGTCACAAACACAGAGCGCAATCAATGATGGCGACGCGTCAGCAAGCAATAGAGGCAATAACACATTCCACACTCAAAGTTACATGCAAATTATGAAACCAAGACTACACTCCACTTAAGCCAAATTTGCTGAACGATACTGTTTGCAAAGAGCAAAAGTGTTTCTACAACGGAAAAGAATGATCTAGTCTGTAAACATTTAATTAGATATAAGTCCAACCTGAAACGTATAATTTATATAGTCTGCCCTCAGCGCTTTACGCTCAATGCAAATACGTTTCGTAAACAGGTAAGTCAGAGGAGCAGGCTAGGATTATTGTGCGCCACAAAACACCAGCTGGCAAGTAGGTATACAAATAGGTATTTGGAAAACTCACCTACGCCCAGATTGTTGATGCCTTTTAAGAATTTAACCTTTTCCTACATAACTGTTTCCAGTTATATGCCTCCTTTCAGTGGTCCAGTTCATTCACTTGATATTGAAAATAACAAGGCCCAATAAAGGTTTTTCATATCTGACCTGACAGACGCTCTTTCTAGACAGCAGCTGTTTCCAGGTTCAGCCCTCATTTCCCTATTGGCCAATCAAATATCATGAACATGCACACCGCTCCGTCCTACTGGACTGGGATTTCTTTCCCAACCTACCGTAGACCAGAGGGGCGTGGTATGCCGCGGCTCCTCCCCCGGCCACGTAGGGAGTCCTGTAATCCATTGACGTCAATGGTTCTGGCTTGGGGCTTCCTGAGAACGGGTAATCGTTGAGGGCAAAAACAGGCGAAATCGGTGACGTCTGACGTTCGTGACCCTCCTGTGCTTTGTGTGCGCACGAGGTATGATTGCAGCAATACAAATAAATGTCTATTCAATAAAGGTCTTCCATCAAAAGCAGTTCAGTTTAAACCATTTAAAACACATGACTGTCTTGGTTCATATTACCTCCCAATATACGGTTAGTGTGCACGTAGGTGTGGGTGTGGCAAAGACATTTCAAACCATAAATCAGATTTCCTTGAACTTTAGTGAAGACTTCATAATTATTGGGACTGAATCATATAGCTCCTCTGATTCACTCTTTGTGTTTATGTGTTTGTGTATGTCTACCTCCCTCCGCTCTGATGATGATGATGATGATTATGATGATGATGGAAGAGGAGGAGCAGAGGAGCTCTCAAGACCCCACCTTCCCCCAGCCCCGTCCCCAGAAACAGACTCTGCATTCAACCGAGGAAAAGTAAAAAGACGAAATCGACTATTCTCGTTTTAAACCTCGGTGTCCGTTTAAAGCAAGGACAAGCCACCCAATTGAGTCACTCATTCCTCTGGATGCCCCCACCCTGTTGGTAGTATCACATTTCGTCTCTCTTAACACTATTCTCTTTTCGCGGCCGCTCCAGAGCCCCCGCCCTATTCGAAGACCTAATGCCCGGAGCAGCGATGTCCCCTCAGCCTCAGGTGACAGCAAATATCCAAAAGTTTCTGAAAAGTTTTCTCGGGGTCCTTCGGATCCTCCAGATCGTGTTCGGAGCCGGGCTGTGGGTCACCATCGCTGCAAACAAATACCAAGGACCAGTCCATTTTGTTCTGTTCGTCTCGGTTCTCTTCTGGCTTCTCACCCTCGCGCTTTTCTTCGTCACGCTCCTGGACCGGCAGAACCTCGTGCCCATCTTGGGAGGCGACCGGTGGCTGCTAAGCAACTTTGTTCACGACATTGCCGCCGCTGTGCTTTATCTTCCGGCTCTTGGGGTGATGAGTTACCAGACAGAGCGCTACTCCTACTGTAACCTGGACCTGTACAAACACGGGTGCCTGTTCAAAGCCTATCTGACCGCCGCCGTTTTCGCTTGTCTGGCCGCGGTGGTCTACCTCATCTCGGCCGTGTATGGAGGTTGTCGAAAGTGTCGTGGCGAGCAAACGGTGATATAAAGTGATTTGGATGGCGGCGTGTGAAAGGAGAGTGTAGGGGTGAGGGTGTCCACTTATCTACAGTGGACACGGGTGGGGTAGATTCGGGACCTCCATCCTAACATAAAGGTCTCCTCCCTTAGACGTCTCCTTTAAGAGACTTTTCAAGCTCAGACTGTGCAGGTTTGTGGGTATTTTGTTCGTTAATTTAATGTAATTCTCTTCAGCATAACCAAAGCCATTTTTATATGTGTCTGTGTAGCCTGTGTGTTTATGTTGTTTATTTTTGAAGCGTTAGCAACATATAACTTACGTAAAGGGAGAGTCGCCTTTCTGAAAACGAGGGAACGCGCCTGTTCTGAAAGAGTGGCGCTGTGTTCATCTTGTGACCTCATGCGAGATGTGTTTTAGTGGAATTTTTGTTGTCGTTTTGACCAACTTTTTACATTCATCAAATGTCTTTGTCATTCCAATCAGTGCCTTCACATATTCACTGTGACTACTGTACCTATATCTCAAATGTGTGATAATACAGATAAAGGTACTACAACATGACTGTAACATTACTGTGTGGTCTTCTTAAACAGAAACAGACAGACTCTTTTCTTCGTGGTACCCTGACATATTTTAGACAGCAGCCTGACAGCTGCTTTCAGCCTCAGAGAGTTAGGGGGTTTGACTGAGGACAGAAGAGGGAAAGAGTGAGGGGTGAGAGACACTGAGAACCAAGTCCTTGATCATCTGCTTTACTTGTATGTGCATTTGCATGTTGCGCTGGACTAAAGTGACTGCTAAAATGAATAACATGCCATAATCTAGGAGAGCGGGAAGGGAGACAAAGGAGAGAGGGAAGCGAGGCAGGGAGTTTGGGTTGGTGGCTGTTGTGACTGCTTTTAATGACATGCAGACGGTATCCTCCGGCACTTCCTGTTGTGGGATCAACAACCAGAACCAATCAGCTGAGGCCACCTGAATTCCACACAGCCACATGAGAGGCTTGTTGTCTATTTGGGTCTGCTTTCATCTTCTAAATGCAGTTTCTGAATACCAAGTGTGTCTTTGTATGTGTTCGCAAGGAAGTTAGAGAAATTGTGTATGTGAGAGAGACGTGTGTGTGTGTGTGTTTATGAGAGAGAGAGAGACAGAGACAGAGAGAGAGAGAACAAAACAAGACTGAGTTTGCGTGAGAAAGTTAAGTATGTATGAGCAAAAACCAGAGTGCAGTGTGTGTGAGAGAGAACAAGTGTGTGTATGTGTGTGTGTATGTGTGTCAGTCTGGGAAGGGGGTGAGTCTTACAGGAACCCAGCCAGACGGAAACATCTCCCTTACAGCAGTCTCCAAGCTGTGCCCCTGTGGACACAGTCACTGTGAACAGTCCATACCACCACAGCCAGGAGGCTCCGGCGCCTGGCTAAATCTCATGTTCGCCAGCAGACCCTCAGCATGTTGGTGGATCTCTTCTGATGACACTCCAGTCGAGTCAATGGGTGAACCACCATCACAGAGCATCAGAAGGAGGCAACTGGCATGTCTGTTTCCTGTTGGTCTCCCCTCAAAGCCCTGTGGACACAAGCCCCACAGGAGGACTCCAGGTGGGTGCTGGGATTGTGAGAGGGAGGGTTTTCCTAGCTAACTATTCTGTACCATGACAGAGAGATGGAGAAAGAAAGAGAGAGAGGGGAAGAGAAGGTTGACTGAGCTGGTGTGTGTAACCTATGTGTTAAGGAGAGATGTGAGGAAAATAATTTAAACACCCAGATAACCAACCAGCCAGTCCGTCAGTATCTTCTGGCATCAGATAGCCAGCCAACTATCCAGTCAGTCAAACAGTATCTGCTAGCAACAGATAGCCAGCCAACTATCCAGTCAGTCAACCAGTCAGTCAGTATCTGTTAGTACCAGCTAGCCAGTCAGACAGCCAGCCAGACGTTATGTGCTAGTTCCAGATAATGGCTGTTTTCTTTGGCTAGGCAAGTGGAGACATAGCTCGTAAATGTCTCTCTCAGGCACACACTCACATGCACACACACCCAAACATACACGTACACTACTGTTGATTCACACACACACCAGACTGAAGTCTGCCTCAAATTCCTCCCCTCAGTAGCATGTTGACCCAACAGAAGGTCAGCCATCTGCTATGCTCTGACCATTACCATGATACTCACTCCCACCCAGACTGTTTAAACCTCACCATACGTTTGTGGATAGTTTAAGCATTACAGTCATTTATCAACATTCGTCTCACTCTATCTCTCCCTCTCCGCAACTGCCAACAGGCATACAGTTGCTATGTGTGACTTCAATTAGCTGCATAACTGAGGGTGAATCTGCAGCCACACAGATTAGATCTACTGCGTGCTCTACCCAAGGAAGAGAAACCAAGTGACAGCTCCACCTATCTCTGTCTCTGTCCTCTCAAAGACAGTCATTCCTCCATCTGTCTGACGCTCCGTAAACCTCAAGTTCAAGTTCAAGTTGTGCTTTATTGTCATTCCGCTACATGCGGGTGCATACAGTGGAACGAAATGTCGTGCCTCACAGAGCCACGGTGCTACATAAGTACAGACATTCAACAGTACAGACAAACAATTTAAAATAAATATAACATTTTTCCTATACATAAACTAAACAGGATACAAACTATACAAACTGTACGAATACTTACCGATGTGCATGTGCAAAGAGTATTGTACATGTGCGAAGAACAGATACATATTATTACAGAGTCTTTAGTGCAGTTTGTGTACACACGGCAGTGTGTATGAAAAGTGCAGTGGGTGAGTGACTAGTGCCAGTTTTCCGATAGTCTTGGTTATTGTGTGGGTAGTCATAGAGGCCCGGAAGAGTTCAGGGCTCTCACAGCCTGGGGGAAGAAGCTGTTGATCAGTCTGGCAGAGCGAGCTCTGATGCTCCGGTATCGTCTACCTGATGGTAGCGGCTGGAAGAGGCTGTGGGAGGGGTGGGTGTGGTCCTTAACGATACTATTGGCCTTGCTGGAGCATCGTGTGTGGAAGATGTCTAGGATTGAGGGGAGAGGGGCACCGATGATCTTCGCAGCTGTGTTCACTGTTCGCTGGATGGTCTTGCGGTCTGCTGCAGTGCAGTTCCCGTACCAGACAGTGATGCAGCTGGTCAGCACACTCTCAATGGTGCCCCTGTAGAATGTGGTGAGGATGGGCGGAGGGAGACTTGCTCTCTTCAGCCGGCGGAGAAAGTGTAGGCGCTGATGTGCCTTCTTTGAGAGTGACTTGGTGTTGGTGGTCCAGGTGAGGTTCTCTGTGATGTGCACCCCCAGGAATTTGGTGCTGTTGACTCTCTCGACAGGCGAGCTGTCGATGGTCAGTGGGGGGTGATCCGCGGAGTTCCTCCTGAAGTCCATCACAACTTCCTTTGTCTTGCTCAAGTTGAGGGACAGGTTGTTAGCACCACACCATTTCGCTAGCTGTGCCACTTCCTCTCTATAGTGTGTTTCATCGTTGTTGCTGATGAGACCTACCACTGTTGTGTCATCAGCAAACTTGATAATGTGGTTGGAGCTGAACTTGGCAGTGCAGTCGTGGGTCAGCAGCGTGAAGAGCAGCAGGCTGAGCACACAGCCTTGTGGGGCACCTGTGCTCAGTGTTGAGGTGCTCGAGGTGTTATGGCCGACACGGACTGACTGAGGTCTTTCGGTTAGAAAGTCCAGAATCCAATTGCAGAGGGAATTTTTCAGGCCCAGTATGTTTAATTTGCTAGTGAACTGTTGTGGGATTATTGTGTTGAATGCTGAGCTGAAGTCAATGAACAGCATTCTTACATAAGAGTCTTTGTTTTCTAGATGGGTAAGTGCCAGATGGATGGTTGAGGAGATTGCATCGTCTGTGGAGCGGTTCGGACGATATGCAAACTGGAGCGGGTCGAGTGTTTCAGGGAGGCTGGTTCTTATGTTCTTCATGACTAACTTCTCAAAGCACTTCATTATGATAGGGGTCAGTGCTATGGGATGGTAGTCATTCAGACAGGACACCGGCGATTTCTTCGGTACAGGTATGATAGTTGTGGATTTGAGACATGTGGGGACGACTGCCTGGGCCAGCGCATGTCTCAAATCCACAACTATCATACCTGTACCGAAGAAATCGCCGCTGTCAAGAGCTGCTGGCTCTGCTCTATCTGCCTGACGCTCAGTAAACTTCAAGAGCTGCTGGCTCTGCTCTATCTGTCTGACGCTCAGTAAACTTCAAGAGCTGCTGGCTCTGCTCTATCTGTCTGACGCTCAGTAAACCTCAAGAGCTGCTGGCTCTGCTCTATCTGTCTGACGCTCAGTAAACTTCAAAAGCTGCTGGCTCTGCTCTATCTGCCTGACGCTCTGTAAACCTCAAGAGCTGCTGGCTCTGCTCTATCTGTCTGACGCTCCGTAAACCTCAAGAGCTGCTGGCTCTGTTCTATCTGTCTGACGCTCTGTAAACCTCAAGAGCTGCTGGCTCTGTTCTATCTGCCTGACGCTCTGTAAACCTCAAGAGCTGCTGGCTCTGCTCTATCTGTCTGACGCTCAGTAAACTTCAAGAGCTGCTGGCTCTGCTCTATCTGTCTGACGCTCAGTAAACTTCAAGAGCTGCTGGCTCTGCTCTATCTGCCTGACGCTCTGTAAACCTCAAGAGCTGCTGGCTCTGCTCTATCTGTCTGACGCTCAGTAAACCTCAAGAGCTGCTGGCTCTGCTCTATCTGCCTGACGCTCCGTATACCTCAAGAGCTGCTGGCTCTGTTCTATCTGTCTGACGCTCAGTATACCTCAAGAGCTGCTGGCTCTGTTCTATCTGCCTGACGCTCCGTATACCTCAAGAGCTGCTGGCTCTGCTCTATCTGCCTGACGCTCTGTAAACTTCAAGAGCTGCTGGCTCTGCTCTATCTGTCTGACGCTCAGTAAACCTCAAGAGCTGCTGGCTCTGGCTGCTGATTTCACAAACAGACAAGTGATGGTCACCTTTCTCTCTGTGGCACGTTTAAATCAACGAACCAGCATTTGCTTACCCAAGGCAAAACAAGGAACCTAAAAGTTTACTACATTTACCACAAGGGCAGAAAGGAAATTAGCAGGGTAGCATTGCTAAACTTACAGTTTCATAGACTCATGGAAATGAGTGGGTCTGAACTCCTTTGCTCTCTTTGTATTCTACAACTCTCCCTGTCCTAAGGGGCAAAAAGGCCCCACTTTCAACCTTGAAATACAGCAGATTAATAAATGTTTTACCCTGTACCCTCTTGGGCACTGCAATGTGCAACCATGATGCACATGAATCAGAAAGATGTAGTTTTGTCGGAGTTCAATCAAGCACATACGTGGACCAGGACCTAACAGCAAGGCAATTCATTATCCATAAAACAAAGATGTTAACATGTCCAGTGAACAATATCAGTCTGGCCTTGATAACCACCAAGGTATGCAGAACATTATCACAATCTTGAAACTTGATTTCCATGTTGCAATGGCGTGTGGCTGTAAAAAGGAACCTTTAACCACGTCATTTATTTGTTCATTGAATGTTAAGGCCGAATCATATCCCATATTAGTAAGACATCACCTTTATCTCGTTTCTCTCCCTGTCACTATCTATCCCTCTCTCTGTCTCTCTCAGACCCTCACCAGGGGCCTGTTAACCACACTGCTGAGGCAAGCATTCCATCGCACAGATAGAAAGGGAGGGAAGGAGACCAAACAGAGATGGGGGGGTGTGGTCATCTACCACGGTGTTATTTTAGACTTCCACTGTGCCAGTGGAACTAAAATTGCACATTACATCATTTCCTGTCTCAAGTCGAGAATGAGTGAACGCAGTGTTCCTGTGCTGGAAGAGGGAGTGTTGCTGTCCTGTACATGACTGCTCCCAGTCCAGCCTCCTGCAGTCTGGGCTGAGCGGCATCATGTGGCAGGGCTGGACACCTGCTGGAGCAGGAGTACTGAGGAGGAGACAGTGCTGGAGGGTGGAGGAGGGGGTGTGTGGAGGGGTGAGGGGCAGAGGAGTATGTGTGTTTAGAGGTGAGGGGTGGGTGAGGGAGTGTGTAGGGGTACAGGATGGTGTGTGGAGGGTACAGGAGGGTGTGAGGAGGGGCCGTGTGGAGGGTACAGGAGGGTGTGAGGAGGGGCCGTGTGGAGGGGGTGGGAGGATGTGGTGGGTTGTGGCTCTATTTATAAACCTCTGGAAAAACCACATCCTCCTTCCAACCATTGCTCATTCCTTCTCCAGCCAGCCAGTCAGTCAGTCAACCAAGCAACCAACCCGCCTTGAGTAGTTAGATAGAAAGATTGTATTGTGGAGCATCTGGAACAAGCCCAATAGGGAGAGAGATAGATAGAAAAGGAGTGAGAGAGAGGGAGAGTTTAGAAAGAGAGGGAGAAGGACAGAAACAGAGCAGCTCAAAATGTTCCGGAGCTGGTGAGTGAGAACACACTCTGAACCAGATCAGTTGTTTTAGACATGTCAGTGGACTTGCTGTTCACAAGGATCTTCGACCAAGAGAACAGTGGGCTAATACTGTACACCTTTATTGCATTTCACAGGCTACATATTTTTCCCCTCAAAACACATTGCAATCATGTACAGGGCACTGCCAAAGCAATACCTCAGTAGAAATATTTGATAGTGCGATACAATGGTAAAAATGGATCACAAAATAAAACGACATGACAGATGGTGAAGACAAATGTTGTCATGTCAACAGACCCTGGAGATTCCCAGCTCAGGAGCCATTTTCTCTCCTGTTATCTCAACGCTGGTTCAGCCAACGCCAGATTAACAGGCACCCCTCCCAACTCGAATCCGGAGTAACAACAGGAATCAGATTGGCACATCGCTTACTCTGAGATGAGAGGATAAGGACGCTCTCTGCAGGAACTCCGTCTGAGGACTAGAGGGCGTAACAACATGCACATGTCTCCCAATCACAGGGACTTCCTACTCGGTAGTCTCGCCCGAAGGAAACCTTTCAGCGTGGATATTAATCAGGAGAAGCCTGGAATGACAGTAGCTTGGCAAAGCGCTGAGGATGCAGGTTTAGTGTTGCGGGAAAAGAAAAGGCTCAGTTTTCAGTGAATTTTCAGTCACAGGTTTGACCTGATGTCATACAGAAACAAGCCTTGGTGAGTTGACTCACTGACAGTCTGTGCTACATAACCTACGAAGAGTTGGAACTGACAACGAGAATGAAGTCTGGTCGACACGGAGGCTGCTTTACAGTTTGGGGTCTTAACAGGACTTTACCAGAATGCCAACATCACCAGCCTACATCACCAAACACTATATCAAGTGGTTTCACATAGCTGTGTTCAGTAATGTAAAACACAAGAAGTTCAGTGAAACATACCAAGTGAACAACTCAACAGTTTGTGGAACCACTTCACATAACATTTTCCACCAAATCTGACTCATCATTTGTTTTTAAAGTGCAGAGTTAAGTAAAACTTCACGAGAGGATAAAGAAAACTGATCAAATCCAAAAGCATGAATACATTCATTAACAAGTGAAAGTGAGGTCAGTCCTATTGGTGCTCCTCCCTCTTTTCTCACCCCTCCCTCCCTTGCTCTATCTCAGCTTCTTCCCTCTCTTTACTTCACATTCATCTTGTCTTTCTCTCCACATCTCCCTCCTTCCCCTCTCCTCTTGGGAGGGTGATAAGCGCAACAAGCAGGGTATCCAAGACCCAGCACACCCTCCCTCGCTCCTCTCCTTTAGCAAGTTGCTTATCTCTCCCCCTCCTCCACCCTCTCGTCCTCCTTCCTCTCGTCTCCTCTCCTCCTTCCTGCCTCTCCTCTACCACCAGGAGAAGAAAGGTTTGCGGCTCTGGAAGCTCTGTGTGTAGGACTCGGAGCTGGCTCTCTGGGGGGCCCGGGCCGTCTCCACGGTGACGGGGGGCATCTGCACCAGCTGCAGGGGCGTCTTCCCTTCCTTCAGGGCCTGGGTCAGGTTCAGGATCTGGGAACACACACCCAGTCAGACACACACAGTCAGACACACACACACACACACAGTCAGACACACACACACACACACAGTCAGACACACACACCCAGTCAGACACACACACCCAGTCAGACACACACACACCCAGTCAGACACGCACACCCAGTCAGACACGCACACCCAGTCAGACACACACACACAGTCAGACACACACACACAGTCAGACACACACACCCAGTCAGACACACACATACACACAGTCACACACACACACACACACACACACACACAGTCAGACACACACGCAGTCACTCACACATGCAGTCAGGCACACACATACACACACAGTCAGACACACACACACACGCGCAGTCAGGCACACACACACAGTCAGACACACTCACACACACACACACAGTCAGACACACACACACGCAGTCAGACACACACACGCAGTCAGGCACACACACGCAGTCAGGCACACACACTCAGACACACACGTAGTCAGACACACACACACAGTCAGACACACACACGCAGTCAGACACACACACGCAGTCAGACACACACACGCAGTCAGACACACATACACAGTCAGGTTGTTGCAGACACACCCCCACAGACAGAGTCAGACACACATACACATAGTCAGGCAAGCAGGCAGGTAGGACGTTGCACACACACAGCCACACACACACACACCCAGTCAGGCACACACACAATCACACAGTCAGACATAAAGATACACACACCTGGGGAAGTCAGCCCTGTCAGCGGTGCGTAGATGACTCACCTGTCCTCTCATTACAGACACCTGTTTATGGAACTGACCCCTGTCGAAGCCTGGGTCCTTCTGCGTGCGTACACACACACACACACACAATTTTACTTCTTAATATGCGAACAATTTTTTGGGAGGCCTGATGTACAAAACGTGAAATCCTGCATCAAAGCCAGCCCCTGTTGTTCCCCTGCGTCGCCCCGAGCAAGGTCACCTTGAAGAGCTCGTAGAGGTCCTCCTCCAGGTCCTTGATGAAGTTGGGGTCGTTGAGTTTGGGCAGCACTATTTCCTGGATCTCCTGGGAGAAGGGCACCTTGGCCTGTGACAGCCACGCCCAGTAGAACGGGTCTGGGCAACGAACACGACCGCATCCATCACTACACCGAGTCTACAGTGTGTGTGTGTGTGTGTGTGTGTACTTACAGGCCTTCCAAGAGTCAGGTGTTTGTGTGTGAGTGAGTGTGTATGTGTATATGTGTGTGCTTTCAGGCCCTCCAGGAGTCAGGGTGTTTGTGTGTGAGTGTGTGTGTGTGTGTACTTACAGGCCCTCCAGGAGTCAGGGTCTTTGTGTGTGAGTGTGTGTGTGTGTTTACTTACAGCCCCTCCAGGAGTCAGGGTGTTTGGGAGTGTGTGTGTGTGTGTGTGTACTTACAGGCCCTCCAGGAGTCAGGGTGTTTGTGAGTGTGTGTGTGTGTGTACTTACAGGCCCTCCAGGAGTCAGGGTGTTTGAGGGGGAAGGCCAGCCCGTTGTCTATTGCTGCCAGCTTGATGACAGGCTCTTTAACTACTACCCAGTCTGTCTCCTGCACACACACACACATAAGCTTAGGACATGGTCAGTCTAGATTTACATTCAACTGTGTCATGTGAAGGGAGCTGGCCTGGTTCATTTGTGTCCACTCACCCTGTTGCCCCCGGTGTCCATTGGACAGTCGTATTTGATCAGCCAGTTGTCATTCCCTCGGTCTACAAACACAAACACAACAAGACGCTGTCACTTCCTGTCAAGACGCACACAGCACCAACTTCCTGTCAATATGCAAAATGTACACAGCACCAACTTCCTGTCAAGACGCACACAGCACCAAGCACTCCAAAAATGTACCTAAGCCATTAAAGTCAGTCCTAACATTTGTCCTAACATGACATGAAGCAGTGGGCATATTTAGCCATACTAGCTAATTAGCAGTCATCAACATCCATTAGCTTGTCTGTGTAATGCAGCCCAGAGGATTGTATAACTAGAATCTTTAAAAGGTCCTGCTCTGGCTTGTTGCACCCCGTCCAATTGGTGGAGAGAAACATGTGACCCACCGGTGTTCCTGATGATGTAATCGAGAACCACCAAACGCTCGAACTGAAGTTGCAGCTGCCGATTGGTGTTCTCCGGCAGAGGCTCCGCCTCAAACCTCCTCAGCCAATAGTCTGCGTCTTTGTACCCTTCGACAAACAACTGGAAGGACCCAACCTGGCCAACAAGGCAGAGAGGACTTGTGTGTGGAATCTGCATGCACAGTGTCATTGAAACATACATCAACATGGCTCTCTTTCGTTCGTTCTCTTCTCTCCCTGTTCCCTCACTTCCATTCTTATTTCCGAGTCTGGTGAGAGCAGCTTGGTGGAGGGGTTTGGAGAAGCATGGGCCGGACTCATCCGACCAGAGAGATAAAGTTTAAAAAAACAGAAGTGGATGAGGTTTGAAATGGGCCCCTGAAGGTGTCAGGGAAGAATCACCATATGAGAGGTGACACGAAGGAGAACTCTGCACATTTTGAGGAAGTACATTTCCTATGTACCTTTCCACCGGGTCAGCTTTGGCTAATTGAAGACCTTTAAGGCGGATGGTCAGGCAAGCAGCTGATGTCTACACTGCTGATCGTCCTTATGTATAGCTGAGACGGTATGAAGGTTATGTTCATAAGGAAATGTTGGATCAACATTGCTTTGTGATTGTCCTAGTATTTGTTCGAAGCAGCTGCAGTTGGATACCACCGATTCTAAGGAGAATGGATGGAACAACAGCTCAGAAGTGAGGCCAGAACACCTTGATCGCCCCCTAGTGGCTGGTCCAGCCCCCTCATGTTAGCAAACACGTAATGAGCAAAACTCAAGAATTTAGGCACACATCTCACTTTTTACCATTTGAAGTTGTTCTTATCATGCTGATGTCTGTTCATGTGCTCATTTTTCTGATCAGTTTGTATTTAATGAGTTATTTGACAATATCAAAAGGGGTTAGTGTGTGCTTGTGACTGGGTCAAGCGGGTGTCGATTGGGACCTTGAAACTGGGGCTCCATCAGATATCATTACTGGGGTGACAGTATGAAGGTACTGAGGACAGCGATATGGATGTGAGGTTTGTGTTGAGGCGTGGACCAGGTCACCTTCGGTGGAAGGCCTATGCGGTGGAAGCGTTGGCCCACTTTGGGCACCTTCTCCAGGGCTAACCTCTTGCCTCGGGACTTCACCCTGTCTATGGCGTTGTAGTTGAACGTATCACTGGCCAGGTACACTACCTGGAGGAGCGGAGGGGAGGGGAGGGGGGAGGGAAGTGACGTAGGAGGAGGAGAGAGAGAAAAAAGGGGACGGTTAGAAAGAGAGAATGCATGTGCCTTTGGGTTTGAGTTGGCTAGAAACAGCATGTTTGTGAGTGCGAGAGAGATAATGCGTATGTGGGTGTTAGAGACGGAGCAAGAGAATGTGTCTGTGTGTTAGAGACAGTGTGTGTGTATGTGTGTGTGTGTGGGTATGTGTGTTAGAGAGAATGAGTGTTAGAGAGAAACAAAGGCAGTGTGTGTGCATGTGTGAATCCTACCCTAGTCCTGGGGACGATGTTGAGCTCCAGCCTCTGGTCCACCAGACTGGCCCCGGCCTCAGACAGGTAGCCCTGGTTGAGCACCAGACAGTCCCGGCCGAAGCAGCAGGGGCAGCACAGCTTCTGCAGCCACTTGGTCCACTTAGGGTTCAGCTGGCCGTACGGCTCCTCGTTCTTCGGCTTGAACACCCCGATGATCTTCTGAAGAACGCAGACACACGTAGCGACAAACACACGTTGTTAGGATATTTAAGTAGATAACTGTAGGCATTCCTTCCAAATCTTTCCTCTTCAATGCTATTGGTATTCCGGTATTTGGAAAAGTTTTAACCAGCCTGTTGTTAGGGACAACCTCAACCTCAATCGATGCAGCAGCCTGTAGCCATGTGAGGCGGTTAGTCACAAGCAGGAAGTGAGATCACAACGGCACTACATTACCCCCTAAGCCCTGCAGTCAGAGAGTGATTCATGGAACACAGGGAGCCTGTGAAACGAACCAGATGGAATTGAAATCGTTTTGCAACTCATTTATGTCAATCAGATTATCTAGAGTCGCCTCACATGACTGGAAGAGGGAGGGCTACAGTCTGCCTGCAGGACAGGGGCCCGATAGCAAGGTTACATCTAAGAACCGTGATAATTCCATATCCAATAGACCAATGTTCAAAGTGTGTTTATTGAGTTTGCGTCTCAAAGGAATAATGATATATTTTTCACAAACCAAAGAACCTGGTTGGATATTTGTATCTGAAGATCGCCGACGCATGGCCTTTATGGTGTTTAGCCATTATCACACACACACACACACACACACACACACACACACACACACACACACACACACACACACACACACACACACACACTTGAAAGGGTAAGCATGTTCAGGGAACACTTCTCACAGGTCTGTGAGAACAGTCACAGTTGTGTCAGAAATTCAGACTATGTACACACGTGTACACATGCACACATACACGCCATTCACCAGCAGCTTAGAGAGAAGCAGTTTCAACACCAGTGCAGATGCTACTACACCAGTAGATATACTGCTACACCAGTAGATATACTGCTACACCTGTTACACCAGTACAGATGTTACTACACCAGTAGATATACTGCTACACCAGTATATATACTGCTACACCTGTTACACCAGTACAGATGTTGCTACACCAGTAGATATACTGCTACACCAGTAGATATACCAGTAGATAAACCTTTACATCAGTAGATGTACTGCTACACCAGTAGATATACTGCTGATGAACAGATGAACTCATGACATCATCATCTGTGGTTCTATATTGAGACATATGGCTGATGAGTCTGTCTCTTCAGCAACACTGGGGAGGATGGGAGAGAGCGGGGGAGGGAGGTAGTGTGGTGAGAGGGATGGAAAGGAGGGAGGTAGGAATGGATAGAGATAGAAATAGAGGGATGGAAGGGAGTCATGGAGAGAGGGAAGGGGGCTGGAGAGGGAAGGGGGATAAAGAAAGGGATGGATGGAGATAGAAAAGGGATGGATGGAAGGAGAGAGGGAGTGATGGAGAGAGGTGGATAGAGATTGGACGGGATGGATGGAGGGAGAGAGGAAAGGACGGAGGGATGCAGAGGGGGAGTATGTTGACAGCATCTGGCGGTTTAAACAGTGGTCAAACTTGTGTGGTTCAGAATGAGTCAGGTTATGTACGATGACAAACGCCTGACTGAGGCCCCACGACTCTTACCCCTTGGCTGTCTTTGACAAAGTAGCTGCCACTGGAGCCCTGGTAGATCCGCTCCGGGAAGATCTCCTCCTCGATGGCTTGTTCTGCCTTCTCTACTATCTCCCTGAACTCCGGGTCATCCAGAAATTCGTTTCTGTGCGGGTCCCGTGGATGGCTGCCCCTGTCCCGTTCCAAAAGGGGCTGTCTTTCTCGGTTGAGTCCGGAACTCCCTCCGGACACCCGTACCACAGATCCCGGTGTGGTGGCGTTACCTCCATAGTTCCCCCGCGGACTTGTCGCTTCGCTCTGGCAACGGCTGTAGTCGGCAGAAAGCTGAAGAGGGGACACCAGGGGGCTTGTTTCATCCATTTCGAGGCGGGATGGGAAACTACGCTTGTTCGGTGGAAAGACTGGCAGCTGCCACGGTGTCGTGGACAGCTGTGTTGCTCTTTCGGTGTTGCTTCTATGCTGCTATCAGAGCTCTGCTCTGATTTCAAACAAACGAGAGTCATCTTCCGCATACAATCCGTCCCACTCTCATTACTGGCCAGCTATTGGTGCGTTTGCCTGCCCTCTTGGGATACCGCCCCCTCTAATGGTGCAAGTCTTCAACGTCACGATATTTCGGTCCTTTTTCTACGCGTGCCCGTGGAGATAGCTTGTGTCCACGAGATAGGTAAAACAACAGAGAGGATGCCGTCAAAGATAATCTCTCAAACCGAAGACGTAGTTATGGTAGAGGAAGCCGATGCTACAGCGGGAAGCAATACACCTAAAGTAAGTAAATAATGACTCTCATGGAGCCAGGGCTGGAAATGCCTAGTTGCTCATATGCGACTGCGTGCCTCCATGTTTGTCCACTAAACATGTGGCTGGTTAATATTCTAATGTTTACACGCTCACTGCTAGGTGCCAATCCTTAATTGGGGCAATAAGCATATTGGTAACATATTCCGTATTCACTGTATAAGGCATACGTACGAGGTCATTTAACATGTTTTTTCGTCGGCTCTTAACATATCTAGAACACTGTACACATATCACATGCGCAGCTACCCGAGACCCATGTGTTGTAAAACCGATTTTAAAATCATCGCGACCGACATAATCCTACAGACACGAGTCGACACAACACATTAGATCAGTGCTCCTTGCGCACTTTGATGACGTATATTACAGCTGGTTAAGGCCAACAGTGCTACAGTGTATGCCGTAAAATGTCGATTTCAAAGTGGTGAGGATATAAACGTGTAGCACGTACATTTTTCTGACCATTGAGCTAACAGCAATGTATGATCTACAGAAAATAAAAAATAAAAACAAGGAGGAGAAGAAACTGAAGAAGAAGAAATTGGAGGATACTCCTCCCGTTGAGGAGGAAGTGGAAGAATGCGAACCTCCACCTCCCAAGAAGAAGAAGAAGAGAGACAAGGCAGACCAAGCCAACGGGCACGTGGACCTATCAGTCGACACGAATGGCAACAGTGTCGAATCACCTTTGGCATCAATCTCCACTCATTCCATCGAAGAGATCAGCGAAGCAGACAGAACAGAGGTATGGCAACCATACCGCTCACCACTAGATGGCGGACTAGCGCCAATTGATGCGCATCTGGCAGGATTTGAGTTCAGAATGTATTTGAAAATCTGAAAACACAAACGGTAGGAAACTGTTGTGACTGTATTTTGTACGTGCCATTTCCCAACTCTGTCCATCCTTCGATCCCCTCAGAAGAAGAAGAAGAGGAAGAAGAAAGCATCAGTCGAAGAGGAGCAAGAGGTCAATAGAATCTTACCTATGACCCCCCTGTCTAACGGACATTCCAGCCCCGTGACCCCTACCCTGACCCCAGCCCTGACCCCGGCCCAGTCCAGCGAGGAGGACTCCGACAGCGACAAGGATGTGGTGAGTAGGGGGGGGGGGAGGTCAAGAACACAAAACGCTTCACCATACCACAGACTGGGCTGTTTTCAGTGTGATGGGGCCTGCCATGATAGCTCCACAACACAACCCTGACAGGTTATACTGTCAGGGGCAGGTTTCTCTCAGGAACCATGCATGGTATTTTGGAACATAAATGCTGTGCTGCGCAGCAAGTTTCCGAACTGATGTCGCTTTGTCCTGTCAGGAGACACCAGAACAGAAGGAAGGAGCTTTCTCCAACTTCAGGATCTCCCCTCAGACCATCAAGCTGCTACAAGGTATCTCCTCACCTCTGCTGAACACGTTCTACATTCTAGAAGATCTCCTGTCAGAGACGATGTCACTTCCCCCGGCTGGCGTTGAGCCCCTTTGACTCTGTCCCACCCGTGTCCGTTGTCTTGCAGCACGCGGGGTGAACTACCTGTTTGACATCCAGGCAAAGACCTTCAACTCCGTGTATGATGGGAAGGATGTGGTGGGTCAGGCTCGCACAGGAACAGGGAAGACCTTCTCCTTCGCCATCCCCCTGGTGGAGAAACTGCAGGCTGAGCCTGAAGACAAAAGGCGGGGAAGACCCCCCAAGGTACACACTCACAGACACCTCACTCTAACTCACACACGACACGCTAACAGACGCACACACGCCTCACCTTACTCACACAAGCACGCGCTGAATGGTCACAGACGGACGTGCAGTCCGAGGTCGACACATTGCATCGTCGTCTGTCTACGAAAGAAAAGGATTTGAATGATCCTATTTCATCTGCCTTTATCGCATAGCTCCATCTCTGCCTGCCCTCCTCTCATCCATCTCTCCCTCTCATCCCTCCATCTCTCCCTGTCTCCCTCTCACCATCCCTGTCTGTCAGGTGTTGGTTCTGACCCCCACCAGAGAGCTGGCCATCCAAGTAGCCAAGGACTTCAAGGACGTCACCAAGAAGCTGTCGCTGACCTGCTTCTACGGAGGGAGCTCCTACATGCCCCAGCGTGAGTTCCTCTCCGCAAACTCCTGGAGCTGGAAGAGTTTAGACCTGAAACTCTCTGGTGATGGAACGTTCTGGTGCTGACAGCCAGAACAGTTTGAAGTTAGGACCTTCTGAAACGAGGTCTGAAAGGCCCTAAAATGACCTTGAGCTGTGATCATCTTAGAGAGGACCATTATTGTGCTAGAACCTGAAAATCGCTGGTGAGCTACTTGTGTGTTTACACACTAACTGCGTGTGTCCATCTTTCTAGTGGATGCCATCCGTAGCGGGATCGACATCCTGGTGGGCACACCGGGGCGGATCAAGGACCACCTACAGAACAACAAACTGGACCTCTCTCAGCTGCGGCACGTGGTGCTGGACGAGGTGGACCAGATGCTGGACATGGGCTTTGCTGAGCAGGTGGAGGAGATCCTGTCTGTCTCCTACAAGAAAGGTGTGCGTGTGTGTGTGTGTGCTTGATTGTCTTCCTAATGTTCTCATTTCTGCTTGTATCTAGCTTGTTATTAGTATGTGTGTAGCTAGTAAAGAGTGTGTCGCTGTGTGTGTGTGGGGCTAGTTGTGAGTGTGTCACCAGTTCCGAATGTGTCACTAGTTCTGAATGTCTGTATGTGTGTGTCTCTAACCACCTCGTGTGTGCGTGTGTGCGTGTGTGTGTAGACTCGGAGGACAACCCTCAGACCCTGCTGTTCTCTGCCACCTGCCCCCCCTGGGTGTACGAGGTGGCCAAGCGCTACATGAGGAGCCAGTACCAACACGTGGACCTGATCGGCAAGAAGACCCAGAAGGCTGCTACCACAGTGGAGGTGAGGGGAGGGGGCAGTTGTGGCCAGAAGACTGCCACTGGAGGGGAGGGGACAGTTGGGGCCAGAAAACTGCCACTGGGGGGAGAGGACAGTTGGGGCCAGAAGACTGCCACCGGAGTGGAGGAGTCTTGGTTGTGCTATAGTGGGGCTAACATGGTAGCATGACACTCGGTGTGACGGTGGCCCAACTGAGCCAAACCCTGCCTCCGGCAGTTCAACCGTAGGTGGAAGGGGGAATTTCCTTATCCATCTCCCTTGTTTACCGGACAGGTTTATCAAGGTTGTTATCCTGTACCTGGTTTACGTGAGCGTGTATTTTCACTGATCTTTTGGCAGAGGATGTGCGTGCTACAGATATCTTGTGCTGCGTCACGATAGGCTACTGTGCAAGAGTTGAGAAATGTCTGTTTTGTGATTGGTCATATGCGTTCGTACTTATCTAAAAGTAGAGCTTTTCTAAACTCTTTGTTACAAGGAGTAGGAAAGACCTGTGGCTGTAAAAAAATTTTTTTACATCAATCAAAACAGTTGTACATTAGGGAGTGCATTGAAAATGTACACCATCAAAATGTTACGCGGCAAGAATCTTGATAAACTTGACTTGCGAACAAAAGGAGATGACAGGGAAATTCTCAGTTAATAACCTGGAGATCTTGTCAGAGTGATTCTGTAGAAGTGCACCAGACCAACCTGTTACTGCATATAGGTCAAATCTAGGTGTGTCTTGCTTTTTGTGTTTTGGTGTACGTTTTGATTGTGTGTTCCATGTGTGTTTATCTTGCGTGTGCATGTTTGTGTGCCCAGCACTTGGCCATTGCGTGTCACTGGTCCCAGAGAGCGGCCGTCATAGGGGACGTGGTCCAGGTGTACTCTGGGAGTCACGGGCGCACCATCATCTTCTGTGAGACTAAGAAGGACGCCAACGAGCTCTCCCTCAACGCCTCTATCAAACAGGTAACACACACCTGTCCCTGACCATCTCAAACAAGCAACACTCACACACCTGAGCGTATGTGAAGCCGGTCGTGACGCTGTGTGTCTGGCTGGCAGAGTGCTCAGTCCCTGCATGGAGACATCCCTCAGAAGCAGAGAGAGATCACGCTGAAGGGCTTCAGAAAAGGCTCCTTTGAGGTGCTGGTGGCCACCAACGTGGCGGCCCGTGGCCTGGACATCCCTGAGGTGGACCTGGTGGTCCAGTGTTCCCCTCCCAAGGTGAGTGGAAGGAGAGGGGGAGAACACGGGTGGGCCGGCAGGGCGAGGGATGATGGGAGACACGTCTGTAGCTGGCTGCGTGGTGCTGACTGATGTGCGTGTGCCCTCCAGGACGTGGAGTCGTACATCCACAGGTCCGGCCGCACGGGCAGGGCCGGCAGGACGGGTGTGTGTATCTGCTTCTACCAACGCAAGGAGGAGGACCAACTACGCTACGTGGAGAACAAGGCTGTGAGTTCCACCCTCCCACGGTCCCTAGAAACCTATACGCCATGACAATGTTTGTGTGGAAACCTCTGTTGTTGTTGTTCCCATCGGATGCAATAGATGGAAGTGGTTGTTATTGTTGTTGTTCTACAGCAAACGCCATGTATAACCGTGCGGTGTGGTTGTTTATAGGGAATCACATTTAAACGAGTGGGCGTTCCAACTGCCAATGACATCATCAAGTCGTCCAGTAAAGATGCTGTCAGGTGCGTCTCCCCACTTCTTGGTAGAACCACTTCTTATAAGTTGTTGTTTAGTCTGGTTGCCAGAGGAAGAGACTGTGTGTGTGTGTGTGTGTGTGTGTGTGTGTGTGTGTGTGTGTGTGTGTGTGTGTGTGTGTGTGTGTGTGTGTGTGTGTGTGTGTGTGTGTGTGTGTGTGTGTGTGTGTGTGTGTGTGTGTGTGTGTGTGTGTGTGTGTGTGTGTGTGTGTGTGTGTGTGTGTGTGTGTGTGTGTGTGTGTGTGTGTGTGTGTGTAGGTATCTGGACTCGGTGCCGACGACAGCCATCGAGTATTTCCGAGCGTCGGCAGAGAAGCTGATTGAGGAGCGCGGGGCTGTGAGTGCCCTGGCTGCTGCCCTCGCTCACATCTCTGGAGCGACCACCCTGGAGCAGAGGTCTCTGCTCAACTCTGATGCTGTGAGTCACTCTACCAGCTAGCCTCTACCTGCTAGCTTCTACCAGCTAGCCTCTGCCTGCTAGCTTCTACCTGCTAGCCTCTACCTGCTAGCCTCTACCTGCTAGCCTCTACCTGCTAGCCTCTACCTGCTAGCCTCTACCTGCCTCCACCACCATGCTAACATCTCTCCACCCTGCAGGGCTTCACCACCATGCAGCTGAGCTGCTCTCAGGAGATCCACAGCTTAGGCTACGCGTGGCGGGGTCTGAAGGAACAGCTGGGCGAGGACATCGACAATGTCATCCGTGGCATGACCTTCCTCAAGGGCAAAATGGTACCTGCTCACACACGGACCATACAGTCAATAAATACACTTACCCACACTCGCACATGATATATACACAATTACTACTCACGCGCTCACTCTTGCAGACAATGCATCATAGGTGGCGTGGTTTCATGCTGTTCTGTGTCTTTCATCTAGGGGGTGTGTTTCGATGTTCCTGCTGACAAAGTCAAGGAGGTCCAGGTCAGTAATACCACCCTCCGGTAGCATCATTTATCTTTATCTATTAAATGATTGGCTGATTTTTGTAGCCAGCGTGGTGTGATTGGTTAGCTTTATTTTGAGAGAGGGGGTGAGTGCAGATGGGGAGGGATTCAGTTCCTTCAGTGCCTGCCTCCCTCTCTCTCTTTGTCAGACATAGCAGTGATGTCATGGTAGCTAACAAGGCTGTTAGACTTGGTAGAGTGATGCTACAGGCTCAAGTGACACAACAATGCCTCATCTAGGTGGCAGGATGCCATTCATGACAGGCTGCAGATGCTAGAGTATGGTGTTGTCACGGTTATCTTACACCCTCTCCATTCTCCATCCAGGACACATGGCAGGACGGTCGCCGCTGGCAACTCACCATCGCCATGGAGCTACCCGAGCTGGAGGAGAAACCAAGGATGGGCGGTGACCGTGGCGACCGAGGCTTCGGAGGACGCTCGTTCCGGGGCGGGGGAGGAGGAAGGGGTGGTGGAGGCAGGGGCGGTAACCGTGGAAACAGTTATGGGAGTGGAGGTGGTGGTGGGGGCAACTGGCGAGGCGGGCAGAAACGCAACTTTAGCAGTGCCTTCGATTATTAAACCCCGCCCCCCCCTTAACCACTGTGGACTTGCTGTTTTGCCATTGTGATGATGGCACCCATTTTTATCGTTTGGGGAACTGCCTGTTACTCTTCAGTCACATCTCTCTCTCTAGGACGAACCTCCCCGAATCTTAAAAACGCTGATTGCCTTGCAATTGCATATTTATACATGATTCATGTCTGTAAATGCCCATTCTTCTGAATGAGTGGAACTTGACAATAAAGACAGTCCGGTCTGAATTCTTTTCTGTGCTTATCCTATTAAACTTAATACCAGGTAACATTAGATATCTCAAATTCTGGTTCAGTGTTTTGCATCACAAGTTTCCAGACAAAAATAGCTGAAAAGGTAGAATAAGAAAGCATTTCATGTTTATTTTGAAGGTTTTCATTGACCACTCAGCACATCGTAAAACTGCCCTTTGCAAACTACATTTGTTGTACCGTACTTGTACTGTTCAATGAACAAGCAGCAAGTTTAATCTAGTGTCTGTTTAGGACAGCCCTGTTGGTCTGGGAATACACGGAGGAGTGAAGCTTAACAGTGAAGCATGTTCTTGCACATAAGGACTTTGCAACTTCAAACTACTTTGGTTTAAGGCGTCAGTTAAATGCATTGTTGTTACATTTCTAAAAGTGTTTTCTAGAATTGGAACACAAGTAGCATCTCCCTCCTTCCAGTCTGAGGGAACTACAGGTTGGTCTTAATACTGGCACCTCCTGTTTTCCCCTCCCACAGTGAGCAATGTTCCAATATTCTTCCAGAAGAGGAGTAGGACCAGGGGAGGAGGCAGGGCTGCACTAGTGAGAAAGGCCCGGTGTGTGTGTGCAGGACTAGAGGAGAAGACAAGGCTGCACTAGTGAGAAAGGCCCGGTGTGTGTGTGCAGGACTAGAGGAGAAGACAAGGCTGCACTACTGAGACAGGTCCGGTGTGTGAGCTGGATCAGGGGAGGGGGCAGGGTTGCAGTACTGAGACAGCCCCAGTGTGCACGCCTCCACAGGCGTTCTGAGGGATGTGAAGGGCCAGTAGCTGTCTGTCTGCAGGGGGCAGGGGTCGGAGGTCAGAGGGTCCAGGTCACCTGCTAGAGGAACGGCAGAGGAGACTGTCAAAATGTGTCTCTCTCACAGTCAAAAGAACCAATGGCAATCTGGCGTAAACACCCGGCAACTAGGCTGGAGAGGGGACACAGCTAACCTGTGGTAATGCTGAGGATACCTGCCTTCCTGAAAGACAGGGACCTGTCTTAACTTCTGTTAGGGAAACACTTCTGCCGTAGGACTGGTCTATCTTGTTAGGTTGAGCTATGTAAGAGAGGCGCTTACACAAACAGTCTTCCCAGAATGTTCCGGAAGGTCTACAGCATCTGGGCTCTCCTGACTGACCCCAGACATCTGAGCTGCTCAGCTGGTCCACAATCTGTATGACACACATATAGACAAAATTTAAATATTTATACTATCTTCTCTTTTTGTCACACACATGCTCACAGACACACACACAAAGATGCCTGCTACTAAGGTGGAAGTCTAGAATAAACTCACGTAACCAGTGTGTGTTGAGTTTGAGTGTTGATATTCAAGACAACGGTGATTTGATATTCCCAAGTCTACCACAGTAGTTAAGGTTAGGATGGATGGAAACAATCTCCAGTATATTACCTCAACGGTGCTCCTACCTTAAACACAGCTTCTGTCTGTTCCTGGTCAGCTGTGGGGCTGTTGCAGATACCTGCACACATCACACAGGGCCATTACCAAACACTCTAGGGTTGTTAGAGAGGGGGGTGTATTGGTCTGTACCACAAAAAGCAGTTCTCACTTTGTGTGTAAGGGGCGTATGAAGGGGCCTTTGGGAGGAGATGAAAGGAGGAGGAGATCTGCTCTGCTGTGGTTGAGAAGTAGGAGCAGTAGGAAGAGATCTGCTCCGCTGTGTTTAAAGAGGAGGAGCAGTAGGAGGAGATCTGCTCCCCTGTGGTTGCTTCTTCCTGCTTGATGGTGCAATAGGGGGGAAGACTCTCCCTGGCCTGGACGGGTTCAGTGCTGGAGTCCTCCTGGAGCCCTCTGGACCTGCAGAACACGTCTGGGGAGACACCGGGACGTCAAAGGAGACCAAAAACATCCCGGCTGTGTTGACATGGTTGTAAGCAGACAGCTGTTAGCGGGAGAGAAGCTAGGTGGCTTACCTGGAACACAGGAGCTACTGTGGGGATCTGGCTTCCGTTTCACAGGTGCCTCCCATCCCTGGGCACCCAGAGAGAGACCGGAGGAGAGCCCTGCAGAGAGACAAACAAGGGCAGGGCAAGGGTTAGGCATGACGATCTAGAGAAGAATCCAGCATGGAAACCTTAATCCCTGGTTCCTAACCCCTATAACCCCTGCCGACGTAGATTCTTGACCCCTGACCTCTCCTGCGCCGCCCCGTGGTCCTGGGGGGCAGTAGCACGTAAACTCTTGAGGCCAGACTGCCCTTCTTCAGGCTCTGCTCACGGAGCTCCCTCACGTCTGGCAGGGAGTTCAGGGCACAGCGGAAGTTTGCCTTCCAGGTCTTAGGGTCTGGCTTGTCCCTGTCTGGGATATACTTGCCTGCACGCACACACACACACACACACACACACAAACACACACAGCAGAGTACATCCATTACGATCTAGCTACCAGCCTGCCCTATGCACACACATCCCCTTTTGCGCAGGTGTTGTAAATTCATGGAAATATACTGATCACTAATTTCCATGTGTTCGACTATTATTTTGTTATGTTTACACTTGATGTTCAGTTATACTTGATTTCATTGCTTTGATTTTGTGTGTTTTTCACACTATTATTGCCCAAGCTCCCGTTACCCCTGTAACTATGAGAAGTTTGTATGTTTTCAAACAGTCTCTTTACCCTGTATTAATTGTTTATAAATAAAGCACTTCGTTGTTCTGTGGCATTGCCAGTTAACAGTGAAAAGTGAATTTACTTTTGTGTCCAAGAACATCACAGTTTGTGTGGCACAGGCATGCGCGCACACATGCACATAAACATTCATACGTTAACAGACTTGCCAGTCACACATAAATGGTCACCCGCCAGAACCTGCGGAGTAGACCAGACTGTCCAGTGTGCCCGCTTTAGTGATTGAATAGTCCAGACATGGGCAAACCACGGCCCGTTAGTCTTTTTAATCCGGCACGCCGAACAATTGAAAACGTCAATCAATTCCCCTTTTCCCTGCAAAGCACGCGTTTGGAAGTGACTAGTTTTTTATTAAGAGCAACGTGCGCATTTACTCACACCAGCCGTACAGTAGCTTTAATTACACGCCGCACATCGCTCTAAATTTAAAGACCCACTTCTAGTGTCTGCTGCAGGTGGGATATTTAATACTGTCTATCGCTGTGTGCTTGGCGACCGTACACGTGTACTGTTTACGCGTGAAGGTGAAGGCGTCCGTGGCTAGTTTGGGGAGCGCGCGGTCAGGACAATCCGTCCATAATTCTGCGGGGTTTAACACAATTAGAAATGATTGTGCTTGAGTATTTCGTTGGGTAATAATATGTTTTGAATGTTGAAGTGATACCATTCTTTACATATATATACAGATATATATATAGATCTATATATAGATCTATATATATAGATCTATATATAGATCTATATATAGAGATATAGATAGATCTATATCTATCTATATCTATATATAGAGATCTATATATAGATCTCTATATACATCTATATCTATATAGAGATATATATAGATATATCTTGATTTCTTTAACTTTGCACCTTCAGTTGAAACTTTTTAAAACAGACGCAATCTCCAGGTTTGAGAAATCACATTGCGTGTGCTATTTTAATCTATTTACATTTTCTCCTCACAGTATTTTACAAAATAGTGTGTAAACGAAACACCATGCACATTCATTGAGGAAAACGTACCAACTGGATAAGAGCCATTTTGCACATTTGAAAGACGCAGTCCTCAGTGCGCACTGTTAAATAAATCGGGTTGTTCATTTGCGTGTGCTTACCGTGCTAGAAGATTTGCTTTAGTATATCCAGCCCAAACACTCCATATAAATGCTCATGGCCCGACCCCTCTGTCAAATTTGTGAACCCATAGTGCCCGCCAGTCAAAAGGTTTGTCCACCCCTGGGATAAACCATGCATCACAGCACTGCAGGTTTAGCTGAGGGTTTCCTAGAACAGCATTAGTTTATCATGTTGATGTTATGTAACGTGCTGAGGCGTGTGTAAAGAGAATGTGAATGGTTTGAATCCAACAGCCACAACAGTTTAGACACAACTACAGCATCTGACACAGTGGTGCAGTCTTGTACCCTTGTTATTAACAGAATTCCTTTTTTATCCTCACTGCAAAAATGAGCTGGATATGTACTGAATTATTACCGATTAAACCAATCACATTGATCGCTAAATAAAGAACAGCCAATCACTGCCATTACAGGTTACCTACTAGCCAATCACAAATACCACAGGTTCACCAGAACTATCTGATTTCAAGTGTGGAAGGGGAGTTCAACCTTCAGACGTTGGGTCAGCTGGTGCTGTTGCCAGTGTAGAATGTGTCCTGTGGTGTTTAGATAACTGTGTAGCCCCCGGACAGGAGACAATGAACTGTGTGATGCCATGGGTATCTGTTCCTGAATATGACCTTTGAGATGGCTTCAGTAATGATATCAGGTGCCACAACCTGTCTTTAGGGTAAACTGATACACATCCTGCCTCCGCAGCAAGCTTCAGGAAAATGATAAATGTCGCAGAGAGGCAACGGACTATAGGACATTAGGCAGGTTCTGACAGAGGGAGAGGGGAAAGAAAGAAAGATGAGCGAGAGACATACAGAGAGGGAGAAACGGATAAGAGAAAGATCGAGAGGCGTGGAAACCTTCCAGTTAGGGCTTGAGTGTGTGAATGAGAGCCTTCCTGGTGCGCTACCTGTGTACAAAGCCCAGCTCCTGAACAGAGACGCGTCCCTGTCAATGCTCCAGCCATGACGAGCAGCATGCTTCCATGGAATCTGGAACACCCCTGCTGACTGTAAACCAGAAGAGGGACAGACAACTGATGCAATTAAATAGTGGAAGAAAAGCCTTTCGATGTTCCACATGCACAGACATGTCTCAATTTAACTCAAACTTCACTTCCTCTTGTGAGACACAGGGCACTGGTGGTGTTATGTATTTTTCACAAAACATATCGAATCACGTCTGGAACTGGTTGCCTGGGTCTAAAAAGACTCCTTGTGGTTCCAGTTTGGAGACAATTAATCTCATGATGATTCTTTAATATGGTTGTGTTTTTGTTACTAGACTTGCACCTTTTCAGAGACATACAAATAATGCATTGACAGGATGTTGGTGCTCAATTACAAAGGAATTGTCTGTTTTTACAAGGAACAGAGCAAAGTAACCCCATGGCAGCTACCAGGCACAGTGAACAAAAACAGTAAGTGAAGGTGTTGTGCTTCCTACCTGGTCCAGCCAGTACACTCCTGGGTATCTCCCAGACTGGATCTGTTGTTCCAGCCATGGTCGCAGACGCAGTCTGCCTGGAACAGAGGCAGAGGCAGGGGGACCCATGTTGTTCTGCGGCATCTTACTTGTCTAGACAGCTCACCTGTCCACTAACCACACTTGTCCAGACAGCTCACCTGTCCACTAACCACACCTGTCCAGACAGCTTACCTGTCCACTAATTACACTTGTCCAGACAGCTCACCTGTCCACTAACCACACCTGTCCACTAACCACACCTGTCCAGACAGCTCACCTGTCCCCTAACCACTCCTGTCCACTAACCACACCTGTCCAGACAGCTCACCTGTCCACTAATCACACCTGTCCAGACAGCTCACCTGTCAAGACCTCTCACCTGTCCACTAACCACACCTGCCCACCAATCACACCTGTCCACTAATCACACCTGTCCCCTAGTCACACCTGTCTAGACCTCACTCCTGTCCACTAATCACAACTGTCCAGTTCCCACACCTGTCTAGACCTCACACTTGTCCAGTCAGTCCCCACACCAGTCTGGACCTCACAGCTGTCTAGACCTTACACCTGTAAGCCACTTCAATATCCTTCCGGCTACTTTAGTCCAGTTAAGCCTCTGGCTCCAGATCACTCCAGAATATCTTAATCCATGAGTCCTGTTCAATGAGCTGACTCTCAATGCTTCCAAACCAGCGCTGCAATGAAACTTACCCCTTTGACTTAGAAATGTTGAGGTGTTTCCAAGGAACTCAGCTCTGCTCCTAAGCCCTGCCTCCACAGTCAAACGGGGAAAAAAAAATCAGTCTGTACTTCAGCTTTGCTGCTCCTCCAATGTATGACTGTAAATCTGCATTCCAATCTTCCACTTTCGAGCAACATGGTGAACGAGGGGTGTGGTGGAATACAATCTCAAATAAAACTACCTTGAAGAATATCGAGGAAAAGGCTACTGCAATTCAGTATCGCCGTGAGACATAATGAAAATATGAATTCTGACACATTGTGTTGATATGACGGAAATAGATGGAGACAGGATAACGTGAAGAAAACGGGAATTATTTATGTAGCCTACATTTGATTAATTTAGACTATTTACTGCTGATGTACATGCTTCTCTAGAAATCTCTCCAATTACTGGTAGGCCACAGTTGGTTTAGTCACAGTCGGCAAATGTGTAGTTTAAGTGGTTGAGGGCTGACAAGTCACTAAGGTGACTAGTGGACCTTTCCTGCCGACTAGGACAAGCGGGGCGTGGACAGGAAGGAGAGGAATTATGTACAACTTAGTACTAGTTACCAAGTATTAAAACTGTTGTTATAACGTTGTTTAGCTGTTTGCTACAGCACTTCTCACGTAGCGTAAACTTGACCAGCGTTGAGTCTGGAATTTCAGTTCCATTTCTATGGCGGACGAGTTCAGTCCGAACATCGACGCCTAGTGTGAGTCGCTATTTGACGATCATTGTTCGTTCGGCGAAGGCATGGTTGTTGTCAAACAACGACACATCAACTGAAACACAGTTTAACCTTTACGTTCACTTGGCAGCTTATGATAGGTTACACGTTGTCAAGTTACTCTAGCCCAGATTTGATCGCGACGGTTTATTTCTCTTGTATTGGAGCTCTGGTTGTCAAAAGCATGGATACATGGAAAACTACCGCCACCTATTGGTGTAATGTTGAGCTTATGAAGTTGGACGGCTTGTCCCAAATCAAACTATAGGATATCCCCTACACGATTATATTGTTAAAACTAAAACCAAGTGGGTTGGCAGCCAATTGTATATGGTTTAGTAAATGTTATCAATGCAAAACATGTTCAAGCGCATGCTGTATCGTTTATGAGTCATATTTTGCCATTAGCAGTGCTAAAATAAACGAATATGTAAGTAGAGTTACGTTGTTGGCACTGAGAGCGAACAGACGTACATTATAAATAGATAGTAGTTCAAAGCAATTATTCTTGTCCCAGGAGCCTATGGTTAATAGTAACCTCTTTCATTATATTTCATTTTATTGTTACGTATTTTTAAATTTGGACATAATACATAAATAGCACGAATTGATTCGAATATAACCCACAGAGTGCAACAATTTGAGTGAACAGGGGGGAGCGATGCAGCTTACAGTGAAACACAATGAAAGGGAGGAGCAGTCAGGAATGGTGACGTCGGATTGGAATGAGGGAGTTGAGTGTTCCGGGTCAGAAACTGGACGCGAGAAAATACACTCTGGGAACAGGATAACAATATACGAAGTAAAAACCTCCGGAATCAGACATGGGACTTTTTTTCGACACTCGATTGTGAGAACTGCTCAACATTCCAGCGCTAACTTGATGAAAGAGACTCTCAAAATCTGAAAACCCTAGCAACAAAGTCACAAACTGAGACTGACAGACGTTTATTCCATGCTAGTGCTTAACGCTATTTATTTACGCCCGGGGAGGTGGTTTCGATGTTAACTTGACGCAATTCGCTCGGAAAGGAAGTGTGTATTGAGAAAGCCAAATAGTTGCTATAGTGCATGCAGTAAACTGTTGCGCTCAGGCTTACGTTTTATAGCAGTCTTTACGAGATACTTTAATAGCGTATTTTGCATCACCCCGTGATGTTTCATTGCATCCCACTCTGGCGGTGCAACCGTCATGTAGAAATGGTCGATAAACGGCACTGTTCTCTTCTCTACGTCCCCGATGAGATTTATCGCTACGGACGGAGTTTGGAGGAGCTTTTACTGGACGCCAACCAACTCCGTGATTTGCCCAAGGTAAGCGACGAAACGGGTAGTTAGCTTACCTACCTAGCACAATTAGCTAAACTGGAGGGGTTCGAGAAGTTCAATGATTAACTTAACATTCTATAGTTACAACATAGGCTGTAAACCCCCATCACATGTAATGTTGGTATGTTCAAGGTGTTCATGTTGCATCTCGTGGGAACAGTTCGCTGATGATCACGCACCCAGTCCACTGCACGCAAGTGGTAGCTCTAAGATTTCGAAGTTTACAATTAGGGCTTGGCACAGTTTAAAAAGATATATATTTACTGTCAACGGAACACAATTACTTATTCAAGTTATAAGTAACTATATTCAAGCCATAGGCTTCGAAGTGGGTTATCACGTTTTCAGACTAGCGTTACCGGCCGTAGTTTAAACATTCCCTCATGTCCGCCTGTGCATGGTCTGACAGCTGATAACCCATGTCTCAAGCGAGGCTTCAGTTTGTTTTAGTGCCCCGTTGTCAAATGAGAGTTTGAAACTCCTATGTGAGATGTTTTTGGTGATTAACATGAATGTGTAACCAAAGGTTAAACCGAGTAAGCAGTTCCGCGATGCCTTTTACTTGTCGTGTCCGCACTCCTATGAATAAATCAAATGTACATCCACACTACTTATAGCTATTATTGATAACAAACGTCCTTTGCACAAATGAATGATTCATCTCTAAACACAAAGAAGTTTACGTGAAGTTTATGTGAAAATACAAGGAATATCCTACTCTCAAATCTCAAAGAGAAAACTGAAGAGCAATAGGCAACATCTTCAATCTGTTTGTACAAAGTTGTCTAGCTGTGAACATGACGTTTCTTGCTGAGTGCACAGCCGAAACACACGATCACGTTGTCCAGGTGCTTATTTATCAGCAGGAAACACCTTTTATGTTCTCTCGGTCAGCACTTTTTCACCCTAGTGTTGTGGTGAGAGGAGGGAGCGTGTACGCTGTTCTGTTGGACCTTACGAACCCATGTGTCAAAGCACCCAGCCCGCAGAAACGCAGGATCGGCTCTGGCGCGTACAGACATCGTACAGTCATCCCGCTCCTTGTGGTTGTTCGGGCGAGGAGAATGGGGGATCTCAAGCGTGGCAGGATGATATTCAGATAGTCAAGACCCAACCCCTGTTTGTGGTGCTCCTTGCCGTGTCGGTAATGCTATCAGAACCAGCGGAGTGATGTGCCACACAGTCAGTATTTTCGATTGCTGTTGATTCACGCCTGTGGTGGCCCTTTCACATGCAGTCGCATTTGTTATGTAACACAAGATGAAATTGACTAAGCCTTCATGTTTAAATGGCTGTGAATTGTGTTCTAAAGAATTTAGTGTCTATGCGTTGTGTTGAGCAAAGTGTCTAACAGGAATACTATAAATGTTATATAAATATACACATTTGTTCTGGTTGAAGTAGGCATTAATTTTCTTGATTTTGTCTGTCCTAACCGATTACAACCAAACATTAATAAAAATACATTTCTCCACCTTCTCACCTGCAGAAGGGAAAGCCTCACACACTGGTCCAAATATCCAATTATTTAGAGAGCCCTTTTACTATTAAAACAATTAATTCTATCCTACTCTTACCATCACCCACATTCTCCATGAGACTCAGCTATGGCACTAGTAAGCACGTTTTGTTTGGAGTTTTTTGTGTTGTTACATTGCCATAACTAATTCAGTTCAAGACTTAAGTTTTCCAATTTCATGTGGTGTTGTGGGGAAGCCTGTGAACAGGGAAGCAGTATGCCTAAACAGTTCATGGATTGTTGTTCCTGTGTTCGCCTCATCTCGTACGTAGCGGTAGCAACCATAAGCTTGCCGTCTGTCAACGGCAGCATTGTCTAGCCTTCTCTTCCCTTTCACAGTTTGCAACTTTTAAAGAAGTTGTTATGGGAGAGTTCCTATGAGGCATACAGTCAGCCTCATAGGCTAGGGAAAGCTAAGCTATCCAAGCACTCTGGCGTTACCTAGCCTAACTCTACCCAGCCTAGATTTACCCAGCCTAGCTTTACTTTAGCCTGACTCTATCCAGCCTAGCTTTACCCAGCCTAGCTTTACCCTAGCCTGACTCTACCCAGCCTAGCTTTACCCTAGCCTGACTCTATCCAGCCTAGCTGTACCCTAGCCTAACTCTACCCAGCCTAGATTTATCGTAGCCTAACTTTACCCAGCCTAGCTTTACCCTAGCCTGACTTTCCCTCATTTTCCCTCCTGCCTGAGTCAAAGCCAGCAGAGAGACTGGAGATGGGACCATGTCAAAGTCTCCTGGAATGTCTGACATTCTCCATGGCTGCTCTCCCATGTTGGTTTACGTGACCTCTAGAGGCCCCCTGTTTCTCAGATGCATAAACCCGGTGTACACCAGGAGTCTGTGTATTTAACCTAATGAATTTCTGCAGCTGTTTGTTTGAACAAGTTGTCCCTGGAGAATTTGTCACCTTGGCTCAGCCTAGTCATGCTTGATCAGTGAAAACATGGCCCATAGGCCTGTCTCCGGTAAACCAGGCTTTGCAAACAACAAGCACTTGTTGTTCTTTGGTTGTTTTATTCCTTGCAAATTTTTACTACGCAGTTGGTATCACTACTATTACTTGGGCTGCTTTGAGAAACTCACAGAAAGCTGTGCAGCTGTCAGCCTGCAGGTTTACAGATGCTCTAAGGAATCACCACCAGACTTTGCTCCAGGGACGCAGTTGCATGAAGGCACACACCACTGACCAGGCAGGGAGCGTGGGGGTTCAAGTCTGCAGAGTCTGGAAGTCTTCAGTTCTGCTGTTGTTTTCTCTCGTACAACAAGCAAGGCTACCCTGGCCGCTGTAGCTAGCCAAGTCCAGATCATAGACGCAGCGTCTGCCTGTGAGGAACTAACGGCGATCTCAAATATTGACTCAGACTTTTCTGTGTTGGAGTGGTGACACCAACCTGTAGCCTGTAACATACCTGTCAGTTCCAGTGGTGCCTGGGGCCAGCATGCAGGCTGGGAGGGGAGGAGTGCTGATGTGTGGTGAAGTGGCTTTGAGAGGAACCGGTTTGCTGCTAGCCTGCAGGTGTTTTGTCATCATCATCGCTTTAAAACCTGCTGTGTCAGAACGCCAAAACCGAGCAGGTGACCCATGTTTTTGGTCTGAAATGGGCAATGCAGGTTACATGGTCTTCTGTGCTTCTGTAAAGGTTTTTGACTGGATGACTGTGTCATGTACGACTAAATAGGAGAACACATAGGCCCTGCTGAGTAGCATTAAGCAACTCCAGTCGAATCGTTTAGACCTGACGGAGCTCGCAAACAGTGGGACCAAGACGAGCATGAAACCTAATGCATGCTGGGTCCTCTTGCTGGGGTGTGTCCTAGATACCTGTCCCCCTCTACTCTCGCTTCCAGTAAACATGTGGTGATCTTGCATAAGAATGACCTGGCTATCAGAGTTGAAACACAACCAGAATCACAGCATATCTGAACTGCCAATCACATACCGCTTAAACAGGAAACTAGAAACAGCTTGTAGCATTAACTTATAGAATTTAGGATTGATTTTTTTATTTTTAGGATTAGATTATTTATAGGTTTAGATAGGCTGCTAGTAAAACATTAATGAGGAACAGGAACAAATAAGCTCAATATACTTGTTACAAATGGTAAATAAACCTTGAACTTGAAACAAGCCTTTGGTTCAGTGCTAAGGGTTGGGGATTAGCCTAACCTACTAGTGATTGGTGCTGGGTTAGCCGTGGAATGCCTACGTCCCTATACGTTACATAATGATCTAATGATTGGTAAATCTGTATTGAGTAGTCATGCAGGGCTCATTGCTAGCAGTGTGTATTTGTACCTGACACATAGTCTAGTGTCCAGAACAAGTGTACCTCTGATCCACAGTGTGGTAAACCTGAGCTGTCAGGGCCGGATATAGGTGCTGATGTGTTGGGGCTTGCTGTCTGCTTTCATCAATAAGGAAAATCACTATATCGAACTGTTATGCTAGCAGCTCTCGCTAAATGGGCACTGGCACATGCCGGGCTAAGCATAGAAGTAGGCTAAGCTAGGCTACATAGCAGAGGTAGAGCGAGAGCATGCAAAGGGCTGCACAATCCTTCACGATCCCTTGCTGATTCGACCTTTGGCCCCTGCTGTTGATGTCGATGCTGACTTGGCTCTCTATTTAATTGGCTGGCGCTCAGTTCGCTTCCGATAGACTTCACTTCTTGCTGCGTAAGTCTCGAGCGTGTTGGGGATGCGTAGCGCCTGGCTCAGGTTTTGGCTAGGCTAGACCACGAGTGTTCTAGTGGGCTTGGAGGGTTGACGTAAAGGTTATTCTGCCTGTTCACCAGGGCTCCCAGTACCCATCCGAAAGTCTTCCTGCGGTGGGGTGGCTGGTCTGTTAGCCTGGGACAGCCAGGCTGAGGCCTCACCAAGACAATTAGGCCATGCAGAGGCTGGAGAACAGTGCGTTACGTCAGGATGATGAGCGGTGGGGGGGTGGGCTGACCAATAATTGCCAGGCCACTGACCGCTCTCAATGACTTTACTTTGCTCTGGTCCATCACTAACTCTGCTGACTTTTCAATGGTTCTTCTACGTCTTTGAATCAGAACAAATTCCAATGTTTCTTCAGGAGTTGCCCTCCTCTGTGTGTAATGTACCTGTCTGGATGTGAAACCTTGGTGACCCCCCCACCCCCGTGTCTGATGTTTGCGCTGGCTTCCTTCCCTACAGCCATTCTTCCAGCTGGTGAAGCTCAGAAAACTGGGACTAAGTGACAATGAGATCCAGAGGCTGCCTCCAGAGATCGCCAACTTCATGCAGCTTGTCGAGCTGGATGTTTCCCGCAATGGTGAATTAACAGTTTTACCTTCTCACTCTCCATCTCTCTTTCTTTCTTTCTTTCTTTCTTTCTTTCTTTCTTTCTTTCTTTCTTTCTTTCTTTCTTTCTTTCTTTCTTTCTTTCTTTCTTTCTGTCTGTCTGTCTGTCTGTCTGTCTGTCTGTCTGTCTGTCTGTCTGCCTGCCTGCCTGCCTGCCTGCCTGCCTGCCTGCCTGCCTGCCTGCCTGCCTGCCTGCCTGCCTGTCTGTCTGTCTGTCTGTCTCTCTCGCACGCACGCACGCACGCACGCACGCACGCACGCACGCACGACACGACACCTTGGCAGCCGACTCTCTGTCTACATCATTAGCCTGACATGAAAATGTTAGCTTGACGTGAAAACGTTAGCCTGACATAAGACAGCAGGGCCTGGTCCTCAGGGCCTGGTTGTGCTGTGCTTGGCTTGGTTCTACTGCACTGGCACAGTGCCTCAGACACCCCACCTCACTCACCCATCTCCTGCCCAAGCCACAGCGGTAGAGTTCAGCCCACGTGTCTGGCCCAGAGAGGCTCCACAATTGAGGGCAGAGACCGTTCCTCTCAACGCTACCCAGCGCTATGCTGGCTGGCTGCTCATTATAGAACTGCAGACACACACACACAGACCCACACGCAAGGGTTTTAATGGGGGTAAGTGTTTACAGTCTGGGTCTGTGACATGCATTGGAAGAATGCTGTATGATGGCTAGGAGTGGGTTGGCCAAAACGTACTTGCCTTTCCTGTTTAGATAGTTTCAGCCTACCTGTTTAGTCTCTTCCTTTAAGAATCTCTGTTGATGTGTACCATCTCATGCATGAGTTTCAGGTTAAGTCCAGGTAAGCCTCGCCTGTGTGTTGTATGCTTGACGTGCTGTGAGCCCTCCGCAGGTCGGCCTGAGTCAGTGTGTTGTTCTGTTTCCTTTAGACATCTTGGAGATCCCAGACACCATCTCCTACTGCAAGGCCCTGCAAGTGGCAGACTTCAGCGGAAACCCCCTCACCAGGTACGGTCACATGCCAGGTGCAGTTGTGTAGTCACATGATAGGGGGCCAGGTACAGTCACATGACAGGGGGCCAGGTGCAGTCACATGACAGGGGGCCAGGTACAGTCACATGACAGCTCTCGCATGGTCGCTCTGACTGGAGAGATTAGCTTTTGTTGGGTGATGTTTGTGTGTAATATGAGCTTCCGAACACCAAACACATGCACACATTAACACACACATGGGTGTGGACTGATATACCAATATAAATGGAATGTGTTTTGAAATAATAACACTTTATAACACTATACCATAATCATCAAGGCTGCTCTGGCCACAAAACAATAAATACATTTCTCCTTAATTGTGTGTGTGTGTGTGTGTGGTCAGATACTCAGCACCACATGGTATTGCGTAGGACTGCATCTTGTGTGTGACAGAATGTTTCTGTCCAGCTGTAGATGCAACCTAGCTGCAGCATGCCCACGTTTGATCCACTGTAGTGAGATGGACAAATCAGTTTGTACACACACACACACACACACACACACACAAGTCTGTCTTTTTCCTCTCTTTGTCGCTGTGTTTATCTCTGTGTCCCTGTCTCTCTCACTTTGTGTATGTATATTAATCTCACTCAGTCTTTCAAACGTAGACGTAGGCATGGGTGAGAGAGTGTGTCTGAGAGCGTTTGGGGAGCAGAGTATGTGAAGAGAGAGACGCAGTGGGTTTACTTGGGCATCAGCCAGCAGCCGTTCCGTGCCAGGGTGTGAGCCCAGAGCCAGCCTCATATCTGCCTGTCCTGCTTTTCCAGATTGCCAGAGAGCTTCCCAGAGTTACGGAACCTCACATGCCTTTCCATCAATGACATCTCTCTGCAGGCCCTTCCCGAGAACATTGGAAAGTAAGTATGTCTTCGTATCCCCTCCTGCAGTCGTCAGACCTGATCTGGACCCTCGACCCTCCACCGAGCATGGTGAGCTCTTGCTGTAGAGCGCTGCACTGGTGACCCGCTCAGGCAATCACCACAGATGTCCTCAAGACCGTTGTACCTTGTTGTTAGCGAGCTCCTTATCACCACGCTGCATGTTTAGGTGAAGAGCGGGAGTATCTGTGTTCTTGTGCTGTTTTCATCGTTCAGAGGGACGGGAGCAGGGCAGGGATGGCAGACCAGTGGGTGGAATGCTGTGTCTGCTTCCTGTTCTCTCATCCTCTGAGACATACTTCATTTCCTGTGTAATTTCCTCTCTATTTCTCTGTCTCTTTGGTACTCTCTTTCTCTCACTATCTCCCCCCCTGTCTCTCTCTCTCTCTTTTACTCTCTTCTCATCTCTTGTTCCCTCCCTACTATTCGTCTCTGCCCTCCTTCCTTGCCTCCTTCCCCCCCTCCGTGCTTCCTTCCCTTCTTCCCTGCCTCACTCCCTCCCTGCCTGCTTCCTTCCTTCTCTTTTCTCTCTTCAGCACGTTAAAGACCCACCAGTGTGGGAGTGAAAGCTGTGTCGTTCAAACTTGCCGCTCTGTGCTAAATTAGAGATTAAAACGTATCCTCTCATGAACACGAATGAGCTATATTTACCAGACGTGTGTTTGTCCTCTTCTCCTCCCTGCCACCCTCTCAGTGATAAATGGCTCTAGATTACAGGCGGCCAGTAATTCTACACTCACGACTGTCCATTAAAGTCACACACACTCGGGCTTTCACAGCAGGTCACTAGTAGCATGTGGTGATGACTCAGGCAGAGACATCTTGTTACTATCCTGTATTTTATATATTTTTTACTACTCTGTGAAAGATTAAGTGAGCAAAAGTCCATTAGACCTGTGGGTATTGGTCCCATGTCACAATCACATGTGATTGGTCCACTCTGGACTGACCCAGAGAGAAAAGCTCTAGCCACCGAACTACTGTCAGAGCGACGCACTTCTTAGCCCTCATCTGCTGTACTGACTCCATTTATGACTGCATAAATGGCTGCACCATTTATACGCTGCTTGGATGATGGAATCTCCTCAATGAAGACAATGTTACATGATGCTGCAGCTAACTGGTGATGGCTAGGTACCCTGGTACCTCACACCAACCCTGATACCTCTCACCAACCCTGGTCCTCCCTCACCAACCCTGGTCCTCCCTCACCAACCCTGGTCCTCCCTCACCAACCTTGGTACCTCTCACCAACCCTAGTGGTACCTCACCAGCCACACCCAGTATCTGGTATCTCACCAACCCTAATGTCGCAACAGAAAGCGTCCCATAACAGCACTAGTTCTAATCATTCCTGGTCCATCGACGTGACAGAGTAGCGCTAGTCTGTCATGGAGCAGAGATTGTGTTTAGATTAAAGCTCAGTGGGCCTCGACTAATCCTCCTGGTCACTGTTCCTGCTGAGGTCATGTGTTTGTTGCGCTTCTAGGATCCAGCCGACTCACTCGAGAACTGCCTGTTTGCTATAAAAAGCCGTTCGACACACTAGGTCACTGAAAGACAGTAACCTAGTTGAAGGATTGGCTGGCTGTTCCAGCACAGAGCCTTCCTATCTGCTGTCTATCCTGGGTGGGGAGGGTCTACGTGTATCCAATTGGAGGAGCCAGGAGGTGTGTTGCGTGTGTTTATCTGACAATGCACTTTTTTGAGATATTAATAGCTGAAGCGGATGGCTTCTCTAATGGAACAGGTGCATTTGTTGCACTTCCTGCTGTTGAACCTCGGACTGAAGGTAGCATGCATAGGCATGGTTCAAAGGTCATGGTACAACGGCCTTCTGAAACACTAACTGCTGTTCTCCCTGCCTCCCTCCCTCCTTTTGCCCTGCTCTCTCTCTTGCTTCCCCTTCCCTCCTTTCTCTTTTCTCCCCCCTTCTTGACTCCCAGCCTAGTTTACTAGTGAGGTTGTGTCAAAATTGAGACAAAGCAGACACTTCTTACTTCCTGGTCATAGAGCACTGTGATCGGCTTACTGATAACTGGGATTCTATGTTGTTGAAAGAACGATGAAGGCTATGGTTCTGTTGGAGGCTAGGCGAAGTTCCATTGATGCAACTAAGTACAAACAAGTTTGTCTTTTTTGATGACTAACAAACACGTTATGTTGTGTCTACAGCCTCAGCAACCTGGTGTCATTGGAACTGAGAGAAAACCTTTTGACATTCCTACCAGAGTGAGTATTCTGCTATTGGGATGTCTGTGTGGTGTGATGAGATCAGGCAGAGAGAGGACAGGGCAGGGTTTCTTCTAAACGACATGATCAGCGTGAGTACATCGTCAGTGCTTCTCTACATAGAAATTCTGATGCTGGCACAACAAGGCACTCCCAGTCTTAGCAGGGAATAACCTGCCACTGGAACTGCTGCTGCTAATACACACACACACAACACACACACACATGTGCCTGTTAGAATCAAGGGAAGGTGACCAGTCAGTGTGTTTTTGTTTGGCTTTTCTCCTAATGCAACAGCAGCCAACTCACTGTAACTGTTACTTCAATGAGCAAACGGTTAATGTATCTTTAACTAACTATTACTGTAACTAACTGTATGGAGTAAAAGGTCATTCTTGGTTCTGCCTCCCCAGGTCACTGTCTCAACTCCACAGACTAGAAGAACTGGACCTCGGAAACAATGAAATCTACAATTTAGTAAGTGGACAGGAAATCTCCCCAAGCAGATAGCATCAGGTGTGGAGAGAGAGGAGTTATGGTCACGTGTGGAGAGAGGAGTCGTGGTCACGTGGGGAGAGAGAGAGGAGTCGTGGTCACGTGGGGAGAGAGAGAGGAGTCGTGGTCACGTGGGGAGAGAGAGAGGAGTCGTGGTCACGTGGGGGGAGAGGAGTCGTGGTCACGTGGGGGGAGAGGAGTCGTGGTCACGTGGAGAAAGAGAGAGAGGAGTCGTGGTCACGTGGAGAAAGAGAGAGAGGAGTCGTGGTCACGTGGGAAAAGAGAGAGAGGAGTCGTAGTCACGTGGGAAAAGAGAGAGAGGAGTCGTGGTCACGTGGAAAAAGAGAGGGAGGAGTCGTGGTCATGTGGGGAGAGAGAGGAGTCGTGGTCACGTTGGGAGAGAGAGGAGTCGTGGTCACGTGGGAAAAGAGAGAGAGGAGTTGTGGTCATGTGGGGAGAGAGAGAGAGGAGTCGTAGTCACAAGTGGAGAGAGAGAGAGGCGTCATGGTCACGTGTGCAGAGAGAGAGAGGAGTCATGGTTACATGTGCAGAGAGAGAGAGAGGAGTCATGGTCACATGTGCAGAGAGAGAGAGAGAGAGAGAGAGAGGAGTCATGGTCACGTGGAAAGGAATGTGTGTGTACGTGGTAGTTAATGTAAACCCAATGTAAAGTGATATGTAGTTAGATGGTAGTTAATGTGACCTTAACGTAAGGTGTTGCAAAGTAGTTACATGGTATTTCATATAAAGTTGATGTGAACCGTCTCTGCGGTTCTGGTTTTAGCAGCTTGTGGTGCTTCTGGAATAGTGCTGTGTAGTGAGAAGGCAAAGCAGACTGTGTTTACACCTGGTCAGACCTGACACACAGATAGGTGTACCTCTTCAGACTGTGTTTACACCTGGTCAGACCTGACACACAGATAGGTGTACCTCTTCAGACTGTTTTTACACCTGTTCAGACCTGACACAGATAGAGGTGGACCTCTTCAGACTGTGTTTACACCAATGAGGTGTACCTCTTCAGACTGTTTTTACACCTGGTCAGACCTGACACAGAGATAGGTGGACCTCTTCAGACTGTGTTTACACCACAGTGAGGTAGACCTCTTCAGACTGTGTTAACACCACAGTGAGGTGGACCTCCTGCACAGAGGAACACAGAGGAATTATAGCTCCCATATGTCTGACATTCTTTCATAGCCTTGTGTACTTGTGTTTGTCACCTAGATATTACGGTGTGCGTTTTTGTCTCACGTTATATACCTCCCTGTATCTGTCTCATTATGTTTCACTGTCTCTCACTGTCTCTCTCTCTCTCTCTCTCTCTCTCTCTCTCTCTCTCTCTCTCTCTCTCTCTCTCTCTCTCTCCTGTTTGTCTGTCCTTTTATCTCCCTCTCCTCCCGCCTCCCACATAGCCAGAGACAATTGGAGGACTTGTCAGTCTCAAGGATCTGTGGTTGGACGGGAACCAATTGGCTGAAATACCTGCAGTAAGCTATTCCTAACATGCTGCTCTTTGTCGGTGCTTTGAAATAGTTATTTCAAGACTTTTGTTGTTGCATTTAAAGGGCAGCTTGTTCTCATGGAATTTGATACCACTGCAAGCGATTGCTCCTAAAGACATGAAGTCTGTTAAGTGGATAATAAATCAATATGTTCTTGTATGCATCTTGCCTCGGTGTGTGTGTGGGTGCGCCCTGTTGCATGTGTCCTCCAGGAGATAGGCAGCATGAGGAGTCTGGTATGCCTGGACGTATCGGAGAACAAGTTGGAGCATCTTCCTGAAGAGCTGGGCTGTCTACAGGCACTCTCAGACCTGCTGGTCTCCCAGAACCTCATCGATGCTCTGCCAGAAGGCATCGGTCAGCCTCACCCCTATCTGCTCTCTCTCTCTCTCTCTCTCTCTCTCTCTCTCTCTCTCTCTCACACTCACACTCACACTCACACACAAAAAGCAAAGCGCTTTCATACCAGAAGGCAACACAATGTGCTTCACAGAGAAGGAGGAGGAGGGTGGGGACTCTAACACACTCCCTCAGACCCAGCTGGACTGATCCCCACAGTGTCTGACAAACCCAACACGACACCTTGGCAGCCGACTCTCTGTCTACATTAGCATGACATGAGAACGTTAGCCTGACATGAAAACGTTAGCCTGACATGAAAACGTTAGCCTGACATGAAAACGTTAGCCTGACATGAAAATGTTAGCCTGACATGAAAACGTTAGCCTGACATGAGACAGCAGGATCTCAGGGCCTAGTCTTCAGGGCCGGTTCTCTCTCTCTCTCGCTCTCTCGCTCTCTCGCTCTCTTGCTCTCTCTCTGTAACTTTCGTTCTGTCTTATTCTCTGTCTCTCGCTATGTATATTTCTGTCTGCCTCTCTCTGTCTCCTCTCTCTCCCAGGTGTGTGTTAGTGTGTGGAATGTGCTGGGCAGGGTCTATGTATCAGTGTGACAGAATGCCTTTGCTTTGCAGGTAAGCTGAGGAGGCTGTCCATCCTGAAAGCAGATCAGAACCGCCTGACCCACCTGCCGGAGAGCATAGGGAGCTGTGAGAGCCTGACAGAGCTGGTACTGACAGAGAACCAGATACAGGTGAGGGGGGGAGGGGGACCAGATCCAGGTGAGGGGGGACGAGGGGGGACCAGATCCAGGTGAGGGGGCGACGAAGGGGGGACCAGATGCCAGGTGGGGAGGGGGAGGAGGGGGAACTAGATCCAGGTGAGGGGGGACGAGGGGGGACCAGATCCAGATGAGAGGGGGAGGAGCGGGAACTAGATCCAGGTAGGAGGGGGACGAGAAGGGACTAGATCCAGGTGAGAGGGGGAGGAGGGGAGGGAGAGTGAGGAGGGGGGGCAGAGAAAGGGGGGGTGGACGATGGAGAAGAACAGGTGAAGAGGGGGCAGGGAGGGGAACTAGATCAGGTGAGGGGGACGAGAAGGGACTAGATCCAGGTGAGAGGGGGAGGAGGCCGGACCAGACTGAAGGGGATGTGAGGGAGGAGTGTGTGACTTCGTGTGTGTGTGTGTTGTGTGTGTGTGTATGTATATATATACTATATGAATATATATATATATACTGGCCCATAAATACCCATAGTATAATCTATGTATATACTCATCATCTCTTCCCCACTACTGATATATACCCATATATATAATCCCATATATAATATCCCCTAGATCATATATATCCCATATAATACATATATCATATATATCTATATATATATAGTATATATCATATATATATATTATATACTACCACTATCCCCATATATATATTCTATATATCCCATATATACACACGTATGAGATAGACCTGAGGTGAGCTATATAAAGAAAGAAATCCCTAAATAGAAGAGCTTCTTTCAATAGTCTTACCTCTGGCCCTTTAGCATGTCCTCAGACAGGCCCTGCTAATTGGCTGAGACCCGCCTGCTGTGTCATGCTGCATGTCCTCACCAGCCAATTAGATTTGTTTGTCATCCTCACTGCCCAATCGTGTTAGTAAATCCTAGCCTCTGGCCTTCAGCCATCAGTGCTCTCTGTGATTATACGTGTGTGCGTGCGTGTGTGTGGGTGTGTGTGTGTGTGTGTGTGTGTTTGTGTGTATCAGTGCAAGGGAGCGAGTCTGTGGAACTGTGTACCGGGGTACTAGTGTGGAGTCTGCACTCAAAACATACATAAATAAAGTACATTTATAAATAAAGTATGATACCAGAAATTATAGCACATAACTGTCCTTTTATTGCATTCAGTCCAACCTCCATCCAAAATAATTGGTCATGCTTATCACTGTCCAGCTTTGGCCAGATTTCAGATTGATTGCTATCAGGATGTGAAATACATTTAAGCAAATAGAGCAAAGTGCTTCTCAAACATGCCCTGCCCTTAAGCCAACTGAGTATAAATGGTATAAACAGCATTTGCATTCTGTTTTAGAGAGAGAGAGCTGAATGTGTGTTCTGTAAATATCTGTTATGTTATTGATTACTGTGTAACCTTAATGTTCCTTAACTGCAAATAGAAGTGGTGAAATATAGATTTATATATGCATTTTGCACTATATTGACTTAATAATTCTAGACCCGGTGCTTGGTAAGCCCTGTTCAGCTACCTTCGCAAACTCAGTCATCTCAAATTTGCTGTTGTTCCTCGATTTGACGAATGTACAAATGCTGAATTTGATGGTACACTTGCACCACGGGCAGCTTGTGGTATTTAGACAGAAACGTTCCTCCTCCTCTTGTGTTCCAGAGCTTGCCGAGGAGTGTTGGCAAACTGAAGAGACTGTCAAACTTCAACTGTGACAGGAACCAGTTGAGCTTGCTTCCAAAAGAGGTAGGACAACTCAATGACCACTTCCAGGGGTAACGAAAAGGTGTTAAAAACAACATCAACTAATAAATATATGACTTCACGCACGCATGCAACTTTCCTCACCAATGTTGTCGTAGCAACTGGAGAGTTGGAACCGTATGGTGATGGTGAGTGAGAATCCGCCTACTCACCATCCAAGGAAACGCTCTCCAGCACTGAGGGAACCTGCTGCTATCACACGCTAGCAGCTCATAGCTTTCTTTCTCTCGCGTTCCTGCACACACAGTAGCAGTGCCTGTGGTGTGTGGATTGTTTGTCGTATGTGGCAGTAGGGTAGCCTGAGGGACCTCCTTGCTAGTGGCAGTAGGGTAGCCTGAGGGACCTACTTGCTAGTGGCAGTAGGGTAGCCTGAGGGACCTACTTGCTAGCTGCAGTAGGGTAGCCTGAGGGACCTACTTGCTAGTGGCAGTAGGGTAGCCTGAGGGACCTACTTGCTAGCGGCAGTAAGGTAGCCTGGGGAACCTATTTGCTAGCGGCAGTAGGGTAGCCTTAGGGACCTACTTGCTAGTGGCAGTAGGGTAGCCTGGGGAACCTACTTGCTAGCGGCAGTAGGGTAGCCTGGGGAACCTACTTGCTAGCTGCAGTAGGGTAGCCTGGGGAACCTACTTGCTAGCGGCAGTAGGGTAGCCTGGGGAACCTACTTGCTAGCGGCAGTAGGGTAGCCTGGGGAACCTACTTGCTAGCGGCAGTAGGGTAGCTCTTTAAGGTGGAATCCTTTGAAAATAACGTTCTGGCTTACTGGTGTGTGGTGGTACCGAGATATGGTGTTCATAGACAGACCTGCTCCTGGTCGCAGGCTAGATGTGGTCCATGGAAGACAAACAGTCTTCTTGACCTCTGATCCTCATGGAAATACAGAATAAACTTTAGGAAGCTTTTGAGAGCTAAGTTTGTATTTCACTGAATCCAGCGCAAGATGGCTGCTTCCTGTAAACTAAAGAAGTTACTAGCCATAGCAGTGCTAGCTAAGCAGAGAATAGACACGGGTATATACAGTGAGGCCATGACAGGCTCTCCAGCCCAGGGCAAAGCAAACCGTCTCTTAGAAGGTTTAGAACCTGAACCTGAACTAAGTTTGCACGGATGAAAAGGGCGGCTGCAGAGGGTTTGTGGTTCGATCCCCACCTCACCCACCTCTCAATGAAAAGTCTGTTCGATAGCTTGTGTGTGTCTGTGTGTGAGTGCATACATTCAGGCCTGCACACGTGTATGGTACAAACGGTACCATGACATCAGCTGCCCAGGGCGGTCTGCACCAATCCCAGCTTCGTCTGCAGGCTTCAGACAAGCATGCTGACAGGCCTGCTGTTGTACTGCAGCTGAGCTGCTACTGTGCACGTGTCTGACCTACTCACAAGCATGAGGGCAACTGTCTGTGTCTGTGTGTCTCTGCATTTCATTCTCAACCTCTTGTCTGTTAAAGAGAGGCAAACAGACAGACAGGCAGGCAGGCTGGCAGGCAGACAGACAGACAGGCAGACAGGCAGAGACAGACAGTCGGTGAAGTAGTGGGTGAAACTATGCCGTTGAAGGGTCTCGGTTCTCCTTTGTCATCCCTGCCTCAATCATGAATACTGCGCACAGAGGCATGGACGAGCGGTGATGAGAACCTATCTGATCAAATCTTCCTGTTACTGTTTACACACACACTCACTTCCTCAGTAGGTAATTCACAGTAAGCAGTATTACCAGTTGAACCCATCTTGTATAACTAGCACTCAGGATCATCCAGTGTCCTGTTGCCATGAGCCAGCATGTTGAGTCACACATTCTGTCATACACACATACACAGTCAGTCACTCGCTCTCTCTCTTACTGTCGCGCACACACATTCAGGTCAGTCTCCCCCCTCTCTCCCTCTCTGTCTCTCTGTCTCTCTCTGTGCCCCAGTAGGTGGGGCTAGGCTATAGGCTCCTGTGTGGAGCTGAACCCCTGCAGTTACTGCCACACTCCCAGGTTAATTGTGGCTAATTTTATCCCTGTGTCCCCTGCCGCGCGTCCAGGTCGATAGGTCCGCCTCCAGGACCATCTCTCCTGGGCCAGCGTGGTCCCTAGCTGTCAGCCCTTCCGCATCCTGATTGCAAGGTCACAGGGGCAGTTCCCCCTCGGAGGATGAATAAATCATCCATCCATTCCAGTGAATCAGCTTATAGCCTGGCTAAAACCTTCACTGTCTGAAACCTACAATGAACAGAATACGCATTCCCAAGCATGCAAAGACTTGCCATGTGATTTTCAAAGAGTTGTGTCGTGTTTGGGTGTTTTGAAAAGGGCTTCTCTTCGCTCTCCCTCTCTGTGATGTTTGTCCGGATGATCTGGCTGTCCGCCTGGCTGGCTCGCTATAGGTGCGTCTGATGTGTATGCCTGCTCCTCCCTGTTTCAGATCGGTGGCTGCAGTAGCCTGAACGTATTCTGTGTGCGGGAAAACAGATTGACCCGGATCCCCTCTGAGCTGTCCCAGGCTACAGAACTGCACGTCTTTGACGTTTCTGGAAACAGGTATGCAAACCCTCGCGTGCGCCACCTCTGACCTCCACCCGTTGACATATGACCTCTGAGCAGGATTGGATGAAAGTTATCGTTGTTCAGCATCTGATCTGGTGGCCGACAGTCGCCAGGGTAACCTGCATGTGACCTTGTGTGTAACTGCCCTGTGCCCCTCCAGACTGGTCCACCTGCCCATGTCACTGACCTCCCTGCGGCTGAAGGCCCTCTGGCTGTCAGAGAACCAGTCTCAGCCCCTCCTCACCTTCCAGACCGACGTGGACCCAGAGTCAGGGGAGAAGGTGCTCACCTGCGTGCTGCTGCCTCAGCAGCCCTGTGAAAGCGAGAACAAAGGTCGGCTCCTCGTCACCGCCCATCTCCATCCTCCCCTCACCCCTCCATCACTCCGTCTGTGCATCCTCCATTCCATCTCTCCCCTGTCTCCATCCTCCTCCACTAACTCCCACTCTCCATGTATTCATCCTCCAAGTCTCTCTCTCCCCCCCTACACCCCCTTCTCTCCCTCATCTGTGTCTCTCTCCTTACTGCCTCTCTTTCTGTCTTTCTCCTCTATCTTTCATCAACTTTGTATCTTCCTAATTCCGTCCAGCGGTCATGATATCTTGGACCTTTACGTCAGAACAGCAAGAGAGAATATTTTGGAGGCCTGGAGCTGTGGAGGCCGATGCTGAAGGAGTGGACCCTGGCAGTGCTCATAGATAGTTGAATGAGTTTAGCTCAGCGGGGGGCCACAGGTTCAAATGATCCTGTATGCTGCTTTTGTATAACAGTGCTGGTAAAAATGAGTAAATTATTAATATTATTAGGGAGAGGGACAGACCTGTCGAAGCTTCTCCACTGTGCTCTGAGCTACGCTGATACAGAATGTGCAGTATAAATAGATGATGGTTTCTAAGCCCCTACATAGATAGACTCCTCCTCTCTATCTGGGTTAATCCTCAGGTATGGTGATGTCACCCAACCCGCAGCTTGCCGTTTCCTCCGCAAAATCATCCACAGAACCCGACACATCAGGACACGTGATTGGGTCACATGACAGGGTCACATGGTCTGCCTGACAGAGCGTGTGCGCAAGGCGCCTCCTATCCTTCATCCATGCACATCAGTCCACTGGCTTGCAGAAAACCCTGCGTTCCTCTCTCCTGTCATCCCTCCATCAGTCTCTCCTCCTCTCTCCATCCTACTCATCCCTCCTTCCATTGCTCTCTTTCTGTCCTCCCCTCCCTTCCTCTGCAGCTTCTGTAACTTGGTTGCGTTCAGAAAAACCCCTCTGGATTGCAGGGTTAAAGAGCTTAGATTTGTCTGGCCTGCTGCCAATACAATCTCCCTAGCTGTCTCGCTTGCTGTCTCTCACTAGCGATCTCTCGCTCACTAGCTTCCCTCTCTCTCTCTTTCTCTCTCCTGTTCTCTCACTTGTTCTCTCTCCTGTTCTCTCCCTCTTGCTCCTTTTCTCTCTATCTCTCATCCTTTCTTTCTCACTTTCCAACTTGCTCTCACTCAATGTCTGATACTTTCTCTTACTTTCTGCAACTCTCTCTCCTCCTCTCCTCTCTCTCCCTCTCGTCCAACCTCCCTCCTTCTTTCAGCCCTGACTCCATTTATCACTCTGACCCCAGGTTTATTGAAACTACACAGGCGTGATCCCCTTCAGGAATCTTCTGTGGTGTACCTTCCCTACCACCACCCCAATGCTATGGAACTTCCTGTCCTCCCGAACCCCACCTCCCAGTTACAGATTTAGTCATGTGACCTTCCATCTCCAGGGGTCAGTAGGAGCCCAGCTCCCAGAGAGAGGCTGAGGAGCATGGGGGGAAACGGGGAGGGGGAGACGGGTGGTGGAGGAGGTAGGGAGGAGGAGTTACAGGGGGATGTATGAGGGAGGAGATTGTCTTGTTGTAAGCCTATGACTAAGCTGAGATTTAGTGGGATTCTGTGATCAGGCAGTTCAAAGCTCTCATTTACAAGCTCCGGGTCACAGGGCTAGGAGCTACCATGCTCAGCAATCATACAGGAAACACAGGTCTGTAATCTGTGAAATCTTTTTCTCTCTCTCTCTCTCTCTCGCTCTCTCTCGCTCTCTCGCTCTTTCTCACTCTCTCTCTGTATTTATCTCTTTCACTCTCACTCTTCCCCTTTCTCTCTCTCTCTCTCTCACTCTCAAACTCTCTCTCTATCTATCTCTCTCTCTCACGCTCTCTCTCACGCTCTCTCTCACTCTCCCTCTCACAGACACACACACACTCTCACACTCTCTCTCTCTCTCTCTCTCACACACTCTCAAACTCTCTCTCTCTTTCTCTCTCTCTCTTTCTCTCTCTCTCTCTCTCTCTCTCTCTCTCTCTCTCTCTCTCTCTCTCTCTCTCTCTCTCTCACTAGGTCCCTTTGGGTCAAGTGCTCATTTTATCAAGATGGGTTTTCACAGGGGACATAGGCCTCTTGTTGTTTGCAGAGGGCTGCTGGAGTCCCACTCCCAGGATCTGAATCATTTGCATGTTCATGTTAGGAGCCTGAAGCACTAGCATGTTCATGTGTGGAACCTGAAGCACTGGTATGTTCATGTGTGGAACCTGAAGCACTAGCGTGTTCATGTGTGGAGCCTGAAGCACTAGCGTGTTCATGTGTGGAGCCTGAAGCACTAGCGTGTTCATGTGTGGAACCTGAAGCACCAGTGTGTTGGTGTTGATGTGGGCGGAGCCTGGAGTCTTAACCTGCTGACTGACAGCCGCACAGCCCCTCCTCTTCCTGTGCTGTTCACAACTGGGCTCTGGCTCAGCTGATCTTATATAATGGCTCCAGGAAACACAGAGAGGATGGAGGCAGGGAGACGAAGCAAGAGAGGGAGGAGAGAACTGGAGGGAGAGAGGAGGGTAGATGTGGTGAGAAAGAGAAGGGAGGGAAAGAAAATGAGAGAGAGTTAGACGAGGGTGAGGGAGAAGGAGATGCGAGGAGGGAGGTGGAGAGAGTGAGACCCAGTTTTGCATGCTGATTGGTTGGGCCCCTGTGTCTCTTCTTGTGTCAGGCCCGGACGCGCTGGCTCGCTGTGGGGCGTTGGAGAGCCTGGTGCACGACATGGCGGACGACGCCTGGGACGAGCGCGCCCCCAAACGCATCAGCGCCATCCACTTCCTGGAGGACGACGAGGAGGAGGATGACGAGAAGGTGAGCTCTCCGCCACGGAGGGAGGCGTGTGTCGGACTTGGGTATCTGTGTGTGTCTGGGGGAGGGGCCACAGTGTGATGTGGCAGGGAGGGGGTGTCATGTGCATATGATGATGGAAGACAGAGGTCTCCAGAGTGTCATGGCTGTCGCCATCACCTGCAGACTAGCAAGTCAGCCTCTAGCCTTCACAACAACACTGAAGACGACATGAAGGAAACAGACCTCTCATCTCTTATTTCCATCATCAGGGATACCACACGGACTGGTTTGGTCTGTGTACTGGAGCAGGCCCATCTCTTTCCTCCTCCCCTAATTGGGAATTCTTTGTTGGAGAACAATAGTCAATATTATTATTATTTTATTAAAGGTAGGATTTCTTTCAGTTAAAAACACAAAGTTTTATGCACTGCGGGCTTCATCAGCTTGCATATTGTTTAGCTGATGAAGCACTTTGAGAGCTGTCGTGCAACACTGACAGCTCAGTGCCAGAGGAATTTTTGGAGCAGCCTAATCCTGTTCCTGCCAATTGTGTTCTAGCTCTCCTGTTTCAGCCAATTATGTTTCAGGACTCCTGTTCTACCCAATTGTGTTCCAGCGCTTCTGTTTCAGCCAATTGTGTTCCAGCACTCCTGTTCCAGCCAATTATGTTCCAGCCAATTATGTTCTAGCCAATTAAGTTCCAGCAACCCTATTCCAGCCAATTGTATTCCAGCCAATTATGTTCCAGCCAATTGTGTTCCAGCCAATTGTGTTCCAGCCAATTGTGTTCCAGCCAATTGTGTTCCAGCCAATTGTGTTCCAGCCAATTAGGTTCCAGCAACCCTGTTCCAGCCAATTGTGTTCCAACACTCCTGTCCCAGCCAATTATGTTCCAGCTACTTGCCTGCAGCGACCTAGGCCTTCCTACTTGGCTTATTTGGTGAAACCACTGTCAATCAAACTCAAGTTGGAGGCAAAGCGCAGAAATACCAACAGTTTGCATTATTATGACTATCAATTCCAACATGTTTGGTCAGCTAACCATCACAGACTCATAGGTGGACAAACCTCCACTGCTCCCAAATTGTGGAACTTTGGGAAAAGTGCTCCTTCGCTTGGCCATTTTGAGCATCTGCTTAGAATGTTTTTAGTAATGTGTTTAATTGTTACATAAAATGTACTGTTTTAACAGTTCAGTCATTTTTATTATGGCGCTTTGAGTAAAAGCACATTACAGATAAAACATTATTACAATCATTCTTGTTATTATCAGTTTACATGATGATGATTATTATTCTTGTGATTATTACTATTCTTATGGTTATTGTTATGATCATAATGGTGTTTCCCTCCCCCTGCAGGGAACCCTAATGAGGAGAGCCACACCTCACCCAGGTGAGCTGAAGACCATGAAGAAAGCTGTGGAAAACCTGCGCAACGACCTCAACGCCGCCAAGGGCTTGGACTCCAACAAAAACGAGGTCAATAGCTCTGGCGAGCGGGTCACCACCTCTGTGTGACCTCCAACACCTGCTCCCGGCCTCCCGTTTTGTCTCTCGCTCCCCCCCACCCCCTCCTCACCTGCTCAGACACACCACCCATCAACTGTTTACCTACAATCCCTTACTGTGGCCTGGCTATGAACCTCTGGCTCCGCCCTGGGATTCCATCGTATTCTCCGAAACCTGTTCTGTTTGTTCCAGAATCTTCTAGGACCTTCCTGAACCTTCTAGAACTTTCCTCTGTCATATGCAGCACCCCCCCCCATGTGTTTTGTCTCTCATACACCCTAGTGCCTTCTGACTGATCAAACAATTCCCACAGCAATAATCTGCACAGGTTTGCTTTTTTATTTTTAAAAGTATTTTTTACTTTTTAGTTTTTAAAAAAGAGAGAGAGATGCTTTTTTATGGATAGTAGTTAGTTGCACTATTGTACTTTTTTAGTTAAATATCGTCTAAAATCGTCTTAAATATATTATATATAAATGTGTTCCATTTTTATTTTTTAAAACACTGGGTGACTATTTTACTTTTTACATTTTGGGGAAACATTTTACCCAATCGTGTTAGAACCTACTGATTGAGGATTCTTGTACAGACATTTGTGAATATTGATACTTTTATACGTTTTGGCAGCTCAGATGGTGTAAATAAAAAAAAATGTATAGCCAGTCTCTTAATGAATTTCAGGTTAAAAAAACGACGTAATTATAACCGGAATTGGTACGCATTTTATTTACAAAATAATTGAATAAATTTGTATACGGGGTGAGTCAGTGGCCTTGGAGCTTCTGCCCACTGTCATGTGACTTCCTGGACGAGTCGTAGACTTTCTCTGATTGGCTGGGTGAATAAGGAAGTGAGGGCTGATCGCACAGAGCGTCTAGCTAGGCTCCTGGCTTCCTCTGAGTGGAAGGAAGTTCCTGGCTCTCCCCAGTTGCTTTGCCTTGCTGTGTTTTTATCAAACAGACTTTAAATACTTGCATTTTTACTCCTGACTTCCTTTTATACTGTTATCAAAGTAGTTTTAAAACAACATTAAGACTAACTGCTGGTTGAAAATGCTGTTGTTTTTTAACTGTACAGTAAGGCACTTGTCACAGTCTTCTATTTGTCTTAAATTAGGAAGGGCTGTTGTTGATCTGGTACACTACAATACATGTATATTTTGTCTTAATTTTGTTTGCTAGGAGAGGACCATAAAATTTGTTTTAATGTTGATTTCTACATCTTTGATGTACTGTTTCATTATAGTTATTATATTCAATTCTTATTTTCTGATTAAAGCTGCACAAAACAGAATCTCAGATAAGCAGGAAGACTGAGGCTTGCTATTTGGATGACTTTTAACCACTGATACAATAAAATGGGTATAAAACCAAGCTCTATCATTTTTTGTCCCTCAAATTAAGCATTCTTAACCCTTAAGTTGTGAATCTATCAAATGTACTGTGAACATATGTTGAGTAAGAATAACATTAGTGCAGTCACCTCAGTTATTTTATGTTAAATCATAATTTTACCATCAGTAAACATCAAACCACAAGACATACATGCGCTCATGATGTTGATTCGTTCATTTATTTAATGTACTTGAACTCATTATATAAGAGCGGTAAAATAGCACTTAACTAGTTTCTGATTAAATTAGGTTGAAAGGATGTTCATTTGCATACTCTCTCATCAAATCAGACTTCCTAGGTTTTCAAGTCCATTTCCTGTGAATCTAGAAATTCTCTGGAAGAATCCATCCCCCGATCCTGTCCCTTCCTGTGCGTCTCCAGTCCTGCATGTGTTTCCCACCTGACTTGCTACCTGGGGCATGTGTTCCGTCTAGTCTGTGTCTGTCTGTCTATCTGTCTGCTGCTGTGAGCGCGAAGAGCACATGGCAACGCTAATGCAGCTCAAATCAAATGCCTTTGGAATGTGGCCACGTCATTTAACATGTCTGACTGTAATATGCTGTTGTGTGTATGGGGATATGGGTTATCTGATATGTGAGCTCACAGTCTAACCTTGATTCTCAAGATATAATTCCTAACATAAAGAAAGCTTGTGGATTTACTGTAGATACCGCTCTGCTATCGTCAGCCATCTAGCCCTCGACAGCACAGGCATGTAACTATGTCTTACTCAGAACTGGAAGTGACATTGTCTCCCTGAAGAACTACTGTAAAGCTCTTTGAAAGGGGAGCGGCCTCAGTATACACTTCCTGTCTGCACACGCACAACACTGTAAACTATGGACCTGAATGTTGAATAGGTTGAGGCAAGAGGGCAAGACGCAAGGCAAGATCCTGTAACAAAGGGGGAGGGGCCAATATATTCATATGGAAACATGTTGCTATGTTCCTGCCTTTGCTGTAGCATGCACTCAAAAATTTTCAAAAAACTGGGCAACGCTTTCACGTAACTTCAATAATTTTCATTGTGTTAATCAAGTGACGTACATCTTATAATATCTTACAGAACAATGACTAGGAACTACTGTGTTGTTACACTTCAGTACCATGTACGTCAACACAAGTTGTTATAGGAAGGCTGGGTCTCCTACCGGAAGGAAGTAGATTCTTATAAATTTAGATTTGGCAACACAACTTTCACCTGCAGATTTACGACATCCACTTACACCTTCACCGTATTGTACCTTTCTTAATCTTTTGTATGAACCTTTACAGCTATCACATCATACTGTTTAATGACATAGCAATGTCGATATACCACCAATGTTTTGCAGGGTATTTCTTTGTAGTTGCTTGGTATTAAATGCACTTAAGATTCCTTTAAAGTGTTGGAAAAATTGGAACCGTGAAAGCAAGCCGATGATGTGTAACTGAGTCATGATGTCGATCTTCTGGGCTGATTGCGCTATTTTGGTTTGAGAACGTCCACATGCGGTTGCACAGCATGAAAAGAGTCCCCAGGTCCATCTGAAGAGCTTCATGGAGTCGTCAGTGCAGCCCGCCTGCACACCACAGAAGCTTTGTGGGTTTCACTTGGACATGGCAGAGAACAACAGGAGCCAACTCATGACAAATCTGCAAGAGGCTCGGAAGAATTTACAGAAAAACAGAAAAAGGAGGAGGGGGGAGGGGGTAACAGGATGGGGAGGGAGGTGGAGAGGAGGGAGGAGGAGGGGAGGGAGGAGGAGAGTTAAGCGGGGGAGGGCGAGGGGAGGGAGGAGGAAGGGAGATAGTACCTTCAGAGAATAAGACACAGACGTTGATTTACGCTGTCACAAACTGCTGAGGGCCAAGAATCTTCCAAACATCTGCTGATCCATGCGTGCTACGTCCCGGCAATCTGCACACCTGTTGCAGTCATCGATGACACTTCATTTACCGGCCCCTCCTGAAGATGAGCCAATAACGTTCCCTTAGCAGTCCATTAAGGCATTATGGTTAACACCAAGCAGCTGTTGCAGTTGGCAGTATCTCGTGTCAGCAGACAGCCCATTCAGATTCCCTGGTGATGGAATGTGGAGGAGTGCTATGTGGAGCTATAAGCTCCATGTTCTGGCTGTTCTTTCCAGGCCAGGGGCAAGCTCCACGGCGGGTGCAGGGAGAACTCCAGCACTCAGAGCTGGCCTGTCTCCGGCCTGGAGTGGGGAGCCGCCAGTGACAGCCTGCAGGGGGCGCTCCAGCTGTTCCCCGTCAACGACACGGTGGTGAACCGCTGCGCTAGCCCAGAGAGGGAGGCGGAGGAGGAGATGGAGGAGGACCAGGAGAATGCGGAGGACGTGAGCCTGGTTTCTCTTAACAAAGTCTGTGGTCCCTTAGTGATGCTGTCTTTTTTCTCTCTCTCTTTCTTTTTTCTCTCTCTCTTTATCTTCTCACTCTTTGTCCTTTTCCTCTCTTCTCTTTCTTTTTTCCTCATTTACACTTTATCTTTACTGTCTTCATCCTCTTTCTCTATCCTTTCTCTGTCTCTTGCTCTGTCCCTCTCTCTCGATGTCTCTGTGATGACAGTGGCTTTGGGGAAGGGAGACATCTGTTTATCGCAAAATTGCCGGTTCCATCCCCTACTCCTCCAGGCTAGGTTTCAAAGCGTGCTTGTTTGAAATACTGAACCCCAGGTTACTCCTGATGGATAGGCCTGCGTGAAAGGGTGAAAGGGAAGTGAAAAAAGTCCAAGCACTTTGAGTGGCGGTAGAAGCATTTGACACTTTGAGTGCAGGTAGAAAATGACTATATAAACGCTGTCCATTTACCGTTCTCTCTCTCTCCCTCTCCCTCATTAAGAGGGGTCCTCCTGGCCGTTTCTCAGAGCAGGAAGAGGCAACGAGGCGCGTCCGTCCCCAACGCTTTGACGACAAGAAACTCCAACGCCACAAAGCCACCCACGCCATCCCTGGTCCCCATGGTGACAACCCACAGAGCTCAGAGTGCCCCTTCCCCTCTGCCAGCCGGAAGCCGAGCCCGGCCGTTTCCATGGAGACGACCCTTCCTTCAGAGCCACTCGTCTCCCAAGTGCCATTAAGAGTAACACAACACCACCTCCCCCAAACCTCCAGTCTATCTATGACAAAAACACATCTTCAGCCAGCAGATGAATACACCTTTAGGGTCAGACAAACCTCTCTCAACCCTGGTCTTCAGGAGCCCCTGCCCTGAATGGTTTATTAATAATGGTAGATGACATTTTATTTGAAATTCATCTTTCATGTACTCAAAGTGCTTCGATGTGGGACCCTTTATTAAAACTAATGGCTTTTCTTGAGATGTATAACAGTCCATTCATCAAAATCAGGTGTGCTGGAGGAGGGAAACATGTAAACACGCAAGCCCTGAGGACCAAGGTTCAGAGTCTTGTTTAGTCAAAACAAGAACTCTCTGAGGTCTCAAGGAAGAAATCTGAAATGAAAGTGGAAGTATACAAATTGGTCTCTCACCTCATCTTTCTCCCCCTCCCCTGTTTTCTCTGGGTCTCTCCCTCCCCCCTCCCCCTCCCGGGTGTCTCTGCCCCCCTCTTCTGCTCTCTCTCTGGGTAGCTGCAGATCAAGGTGTCGGGTCAGAGGAGCAGTCTGGGAATCAGCATAGCAGGAGGGAAGGGCTCGCTGCCCTACAAGGAGCAGGATGAGGTTAGCTCCAGCCCAGGAGCCAATGGAGGGCTTTGAAGCAGCTCCGCATTACAGCTATACTGCTCTATACCACTGCTTTATACTGCTACTCTATAATACTGATCTAAACTGCTGCTCTATACTGCCGCTATATCTCTTTACTGCTGCTCTCAAGTACTGCTCTACACTGCTGCTCTCAAATACTGCTCTATACTGCTGCTCTTAAATACTGCTCTATACTGCTGCTCTCCAGTACTAATCCACAGTACTGCTTTATACAGCTGGTCTGTACTGCTGCTCTATACAGCTGCTCTATACTACTGCTCTACACTGATGCTTTATACAGCTACTTTATACTACTCTACACTGATACTTTATACAGCTACTCTATACAACTGCTCTCTACTGCTGCTCTATACCGCTGTTCTATACTACTGCTCTGTACTGCAGCTCTACACAGCTCCCGCTCTCTCTCTCCTGCTTTCTCTGTCTCTCAGGGCATCTTCATCTCCAGGGTCTCTGCAGGAGGTGCAGCTGAGAAGGCAGGAGTCCATGTTGGAGACAGAGTCCTTGAGGTTGGACCACAGCCATCTACACTAACTCTAACCTCAGCTATCTACACTAACCCTAATCCCAGCTATCTACACTAACTCTACCAACAGCTATCTACACTTACCCTAACCCCAGCTATCTACACTAACCCTAACCCCAGCTATCTACACTAACCTTAACCCAGCTATCTACACTAACCTTAACCCCAGATATCTACACTAACCCTAACCCCAGCTATCTACACTAACCCTAACCACAGCTATCCACATTAACCTTAACCCTAACTATCTACACTAACCCTAACCCCAGCTATCTACACTAACCCTAACCCCAGCTATCTACACTAACCCTAACCCTAACCATCCACACTAACCATAAACCCAGATAATCCTATCCCTCAGATATACCTGTAAATCCACAACTCTTCATGCATACGTATGTGTTTAACCTGCCATGTTTGACCCTAGCTTCTGACAGGCAGTGACACCTGCTGCTACTGCAGTACCATAGCTGTACAGAGGGGGGCAATCTTTATCAGCAGTCTGGTCACACTGAAGCCTGTCATAGCTTCTTGGGAAAGCAATCCAAAACTAGTCTACATCAGAGGGTAAAACAAATGTGTGAAATATATTTGCAAGATCTAACACAGGGATGAGTATGAGAACAACATGTAATCACACGCAGGGCGGTAAACAATCTGAGGGAGGCTTCTATTAATAGAGGTGTTATTTTCAGCCGATGTCAACTGAGTGGTATTTTAAGGCGAGCTTTAATGACCTGGAACTGACCTCTGACGTCTGACCTCCTCATCACTCTCTCCTGTCTTCACTTTTGCTTCAACCTGCCTCTCCTTCCTCCTGCTCTCTCTTGCCATCCTCCTCTCTCCTCTCCTTGGCCTCTGCTCTCCCACCTCTTCTTCCCTGCCTCTTCTCCATGTCTATCCGCCCATCTCTCTCCTCCCTCTCCTCCTCCTCCCCTGTCTGTCCTCTCCTCCTCCTCTCCATCCACTCCTCTCTCCTTCCTCGCTGCCTCTTCTCTCTTCTCCTCCTTCTCAGACATCTCCCTCTCCCCTGTAGCCCCTCCTCCTCTGTCACATATCTGTAATGATAACGCTGGAAGATTAAGCTGTTTTTTCACTGAATATTCTACTTCAAAGTTAAGTCTCAGCCCCTCCTTCCAGGTAAACGGTCTAGACATGCAGGAAGTGAGTCATCACCAGGCTGTGAGCGCCCTGAGGAATGCTGGGAGTTGTATAAAGATGAAGGTCCTCAGACAGAGGAACATCTTACAAGACGCTGTTGTCACGACAACCCCCCATGTCGCCGCGCAGATGGACATGCCAGGGGACCTACAGCGTGCAGGGGGAAATGGCAGCGCCCTCCCACAACCACCGCCGCAGCCATTTGCTGGGGAAGGTTCCTCTGTGGGGAGAAATCTCCTGACCAATAGAATAGAGGCAGTTGTCTGTAATGGCAATGGACTGGTGAGCTAACTAATCATGATGCAGGATGCGATCACTGGCATGACATAAATGATAATTAAGACCTTCTGCTTGGGGGATTTCTAAAAAGTTTTCTACCTTCAGCTTTTTTACTTCAATAATTTGCAAGCACCTCCACTAACCGTTTCTCATCTCAACAACACTTCAAATAGTTTTTCTTTCTGATGAAAAGTCGCTTTTCCAATCAGAATCTGAATTGTTTTTTATTTCAATGCATGTTAATGGTAACTGACTTGACTGGAGCAGTAAAGTAGCTAAACATATCCTAAAGAGTGAAATGCTAAACAATATCAAATAGACACGAACATGAAAACATGACATGTTATAAAATAATGATGATGTTATGATGTTAGATATGAACTTGGGCAGCATAGTGCAAATGATTTGCTCAAATCAGTGGTGAATAGACTTATGGACTAAATATAGATCAAGTGAATGTGCTGCTTGCGTTAGCAGGCTGATCCAGAGAAAAGCATCAATGGAAGACTGTTTGGTGGGGATCCAGAGGTCTCCTTCACCGACACCCTGCAGCAGGTGAAGAACACCATGACGGTAGGAACCTAGCCTCACCCTGCCGTGTCACTGCAGACAGGAACACTTCAGCTCCTGCTAATGTGTGCTGTTGCGAGAGACCGATGTTAAGCGGATCAACGTTTTACACTGTATTCTCACCCCCCCCCCCTTACTTACGGGTGAAAAAAGATTACAGTATTCGACATGAAGGTGCACAGTTTCTTACGCTACGGATGAACATTCGTATTTGCTCTGAACAGGGGTCAAAACGCCCTCAGTTTCTCAAAGCAGACATAATAGCCATGGATTTAGAACTTAATACGATATTACAGCTGTATAACAAGGATGACAAAATTATCACTTGAAATCTGAATGCTTCATACTCAAAGGCATGAACTATTTAAATGAATGTCCTCAAATGAATGGATTCAAAAGAGGTTAAATGTAATGGTTTTTGTTTTGCCCACATATTTCCAAATAACAACGATTTTGCTAAATGCTCGTAGCCTGCTGTAGAAACATGAGGTAGCAGTGATCCCAGTGACTGAGTTCCATTATTATTGACCTGCTGGCTCCATGCAATTACTGCTGAGCGCTTGAAGCTCCCTGCTCAGTTTAGCCGTTTACCGTCGACTCCAATTTCATTGGGTCATAAGGTTTCATAAGGTCAAGGCTGTATCATTTCATCATTTCTCCTTCATTTGGCTCCTCAATCTGCCTCCATTCCTCCTCAATCCCAGATACCAAGGATCATCCTGACTCACCCCTCCACATCGGACGACGACGCGGAGCCCTTGACGCAGTCACCCGCCCCAGCTTTAGACGAGGCGGACGACCCGGATAGACAGATTTACTCTGCGTGCTACAACAGCGCCTTCAGTCCGCCCTGACCGCAGTCCCTAGGAGAGGGTTACAACTCCGCGTCCGTCACCACCAACCCTCACTTTCGCTTTGTACTGGAACATGACCACATTTAATGCGTGCTGTTGGAAGTGTAGGAGGAGTGTACGGGGTGAAAACTTGTTTTGTGACTGTAATTGTTCCGACACAACTGCTTTCTTTTTTTGTCATTGTTATTCAAATGGGGATATGGGGAAACTGTCGTTGTAGACGGATTTTCACATTGTACAGCTTGCGTCATTGTACGTTGAGTACAAAAGAGTTGCCCTTGCATCATCGCATCTGTGTGGGGGAGTAGGACTGCCACAGCGAAGACAGACAGAGTAATTAGTGTCCGGACGTGTGTTTCCTCGCCTAGTGGAAGACATCCAACGCTGTTCTGGGGCTCTGTTCGTTTGTTGTCTCCGAGATGTCTTGAGTGTTGTTGTGACTGCTTAACCCTAACCCTTTCTAGAGGACATGCCACTGTCTTCCCCCTCTGTGGACAAGTAGGAGTGTGCGTGTGTCTGTGTGTGCGTGTGTGTGTATAATTGAGTGAGTAAGTGAGTGTTTGTGTGTATGAGTGAGGGAGTGTGTCTATATGAGGGAGTGAGTATGTGTGTGTGTGTGTATGAGGGAGTGAGAGATTGTGTGTGTGTATGAGGGAGTGAGTGTGTGTATGAAGGAGTGAGTGTGTGTGTGTATGAGGGAGTGAGTGTGTGTATGAGGGAGTGAGAGATTGTGTGTGTGTATGAGTGAGTGTGTGTGTGTATGAGTGAGTGAGTGTGTATGTTTGAGTGTGTGTGTGTATAAGTGAGTGTGTGTGTGCGTCTATGAGGGAGTGAGTGTGTATGAGGGAGTGTGTGCGTGTGTGTTTGTATGAGTGAGTGTGTGTGTATGAGGGAGTAAGTGTGTATGTGTGTGAGTGTATGTGTGTGTGAGTGTGTGTGTGTATGTGTGTGAGTGTATGTGTGTGTGAGTATGTGTTTATGTGTGTGTGAGTGTGTGTGTGTATGAGTGAGTGTGTGTGTATGAGTGAGTGTGTGTTGTGTTGTGCCAGGCACCAGCAGGAGCTGCCTTCAAACCCTCTCCTGTGGAGTTGCACTGAAATGAGTGCTCAGTGACAGATGCCTCACCCCCTCCATCAACTCCTAGAGAGAGCGGCCACCCTCACCCCCAACCTCACCCCCTACACTTACCCCTCACTCTGGGCCCTCACCCCCATCCTCACCTTCACCCCCACCCTCACCCCTCACCCTGGGCCCTCACCCCCACCCCCCATCCCTCACCCTGGGCCCTCACCCCCACCCTCACCCCTCACCCCTCACCCTGGGCCCTCAGCAGGGGTGTGGAAGAGCGTGACAGAGCGGGGGGGGGGGGGGGCTCCTATCTTCTCCACATCCCTAAACACCTGGAGCCTCTCTAAAATTAGCCCACCTGACAGAAACCTCATTAGCCCCCTCAGTACAGCGAAACACTTTCCAAGAGGGGACCAGTCTGGGCAGAGCAGACTCTGCCAGAACCACCACATCTCTGGGGAAAACTAGGAACTCAATGTTTCCCTCTGATATCTGCAGGTCTGCTGGCCTTCTCGTGTCTGGCCAAATGTCTTCATTTTGTCTTTCCCTTGGTGTTTCACTTACAAAGAGTCCCCACCTTATCTGGGAACGTGCCTATGTGATGTCCGCCTTTGTCTGTGTCAAGATGTCTGGAAAGGGACAAGGAGAAATGGCTTCTGGTTTCCGAAGGAAAGGGCTTTGAGATTAGATTTATTTTCCAAAGTTTCATGTTTGATCCTACACCGCCTCTGGCAAACACATGCGCACATCACATCTTTCACGCATCAAGCCTGATGAGAAATGAAACACACTCACATTCTCTTGCTCTCTCTCTCTCTCCCTCTCTCTTCCTACCTCTCTCTCTCATATTGTTCGATGATTTGTATTCTCCTGTTCAATGGTATGTATACGATTTACACATTCACATTAAATATTCATGGGATCTCATACACAATGAATGGCAACCATCTTCAATGACCTCGGACACGCACGCGGACACGCACACGCACCATCGGTTTGTTTTGTAGCAGAAGACCTGTAGCTGCAGCAGCCAGAATGACCCTGGGAGAGACTCGGGCTACCTCTATTAGTCTCTGCTGGAGGCCAGACTGCTGGTGTTTCTGTGTCTCTGCTGGCTGTGTAATAAAGAGAAACCTGTCTACTGTGTGTCAATCTGTGTGGGAGAGGGAGTCATGTTCCTGTTTATAACTGCTCCACGTTTATTAATATTAGAGCGTGCAACGTGTTCAAACTTTCTTTGCCTTGTTCGCTTACAAAAAAGTATGGATTCTCACTGTCTATCTATTCTTACACTGCCAAATATTCCATTTCTTAAACGCTTCTCTGGAGTGCGGCGGGTTTTGAGAGGGGCTGCTGATTGAGGAGTTTGATGGAGTTTCCTGGTGTAGCAGCAGGACCAAACTGTCTCTGTCTCAGCGAGGCCCCCTAATCTTCCTCTTCAGGTCTGGCTTATTCAGTTGGTGAAGAGCATCTCAGGACCTGACCTGCTGGTGAAGAGCATCTCAGGACCTGACCTGCTGGTGAAGAATGTCTCAGAACCTGATCTGCTAGTGAAGAGCATCTCAGAACCTTACCTGCTAGTGAAGAACATCTCAGAACCTGATCTGCTGGTGAAGAACGTCTCAGAACCTGATCTGCTGGTGAAGAACGTCTCAGAACCTTACCTGCTAGTGAAGAACATCTCAGAACCTGATCTGCTGGTGAAGAACGTCTCAGAACCTGATCTGCTGCCACCTGCTGCTCACACTTCCTCATCTCTTCAGTGCTCAAGTCTCCTCTTTTCTCCAGCTTTTTACGGGTGCGGGTTTCCTCACCTCCTTTTCCTTTGCGCTCTCGTTCCAAGTTCGGAGACGGGTGCTTGAAGTAGCAGATCGAGCTGCGCCAGCGATGAAGTTGATGCTTCTCATGAGTGGAGTGACATGGAACTGCACTCTGGGAGAGTGAGGAAATGCAGAGGGAGGGCAAAGGTTATTTCTATTGTATCAACCAATTAAAATAAGGGAAGCTTTGTGCGGTGTCATCTCCCTGTGAGTGAATCATTAATTCCCCCAGGATCCACACTTATTAGAGATACAACTGGTTATGTAGTCTGTTCATGATGGTGCAATGCTGTTCACTGCCTGTCAGTAGCAGCTTTCTGTGAGGGGAAATTCTGCCCTGTATTCGTACGTTTTTAAAACTCATCTTGTGCACTGGCTAAGATGAAAGGACTCTCCTGGTCAGTTGCATTACATGAATGTTGTCAAAATTCCCCAGAGAGAGAAGATAGTAGAAACCTTGCAGAGCACAGCAGAGTAGAGTAGACCAAACCACAGCACAGCAGAGTAGAGTAGACCAAACCACAGCACAGCAGAGTAGAGTAGACCAAACCACAGCACAGCAGAGTAGAGTAGAGTAGACCAAACCACAGCACAGCAGAGTAGAGTAGACCAAACCACAGCACAGCAGAGTAGAGTAGAGCAGAACAAACCACAGTACAGCAGAGTAGAGCACAGCACAGCAGAGTAGAGAACAGCCAGCAGAGTAGAGCACAGCAGAGTAGAGTGGAGCACAGCATAGCACAGCAGATTAGAGCACAGCACAGCAGAGTAGACTAGAGCACAGCACAGGACAGCAGAGTAGAGTAGAGCACAGCACAGGACAGCAGAGTAGAGTGGAGCACAGCATAGCACAGCAGATTAGAGCACAGGACAGCAGAGTAGACTAGAGCACAGCACAGGACAGCAGAGTAGAGTAGAGTAGAGCACGGTCCAGCACAGCAGAGCAGACTTGACTAACTGATTTGGTCAACTTAGACCACCAGCATGAAACTAATTAAAGGACGGAGGAGGACAGAAAAAGAGCAAGAGAGAGAGAGAGATAGACAGAGAGAGAGAGAGAGGAAGGGACAGAGGTAGAGAGAGGTAGTGAGAGAGATAGACAGAGAGAGAGAGAGAGGTAGAGAGAGAGACAGAGAGAGGTAGAGAGAGAGACAGAGAGAGAAAGAGAGAGGTAGAGAGAAAGAGACACAGAGAAAGAGAGAGAGAGGGGGGGGAGCCTGTTGCTGAGGGCTGTTCCCTGAAACACAATGGCTAATGATACATCTGCTTTTTTTCATCCCAATTTCCCATCCGGATTGCTATGCAGGTGGCAGAGGCTTCCCAGTTTGTTATTGGCCCGGGGGCTTAAGGGGAAGGCCACCCTCTCCAGTTCACGATGGGCTGCATGAGCATGTGCCAGGCACACGCGACACTCATGCAGGAGAGAAGACACGCGACATGTTGGAGGGTTAGAATTCTTCTGGGCTTTTACTGACATGCTACACCCTCTGGCTATCTAGCCTCCCGGCATCTATACCATCAGCCCCCTAGTGTCCTGGTTCCTTGTTATGCGTCCCTCTAGCCCCCCAGCTTCTGAGCTCCACAGTTATGTGGCCCCTAGCTTCCTAGCATTCTACTTTCTAGCCCCCTAGTTATATAGCCCCCTAGTTTCCTCGGCCCCTTGTTTCCTTGCCCCTAGCTTCCTAGCATTCTATTTCCTAGCCCCCTCATTTCCTCTGTCCCTAGTTTCCTTACCCTCAGTTATGCAGCCCCTAGCCCTGCGGCTTACAATCTCCAAATCCTCTCAACTCTCTATCTATCAAGCCCACTAGCTTTCTTGCCCACTGGCTTCCTAGCCCACTAGCCTCCTAATCCTCCACTCACCCAGTCACCTATCCCCCTACCTTCCTAGCCTCAAAGCCATGCAGCCCCCAGGTGATATAGCCTCCTGGACATGTGCACACCTGAAGAGGCATGCTAATAAGCATCTCCACTTCCACCATGACTCATTACAGCAAGGATCAGCAGCCACAATTATCAGGATGTGATCGCAGCACGGCCTTCCTTCTGTTTGTATGAGATCCGACAGAAGTTGTTTTAATTGGCTATTTGGGCTGCAAGACAAGGATTTGGTATTTGTTAGCGTGGTAAACGATGCAGCTCTCTGAGAGACGGTCGTGGCACTGGTTTGCAGCGACGGGGACAAACACAAGAAGAGAGGTTAATGATTGCCTAAGCCATGTCCTGTAACACTAGTCCGGGTACTGTCCTAAGACATAGAGAGGACCCCTCCTGCCCCCTCCCCTATACACACGCACACACGCACACACAGGAGAGTGGGAGGCATGGAGGAGAAGGGAGGCATGGAGGAGAGGGGGAGGTGTGGAGGAGAGGGGAGGCGTGGAGGAGAGGGGGAGGTGTGGAGGAGAGGGGAGGCGTGGAGGAGAGGTGAAGGCGTGGAGGAGAGGTGGTGGCCAGACAGACAGGCAGGCACAGCTGCAAACAGAATGAAAAATGTGGCGCACTTAAGGGATTTAGGTCGACCGCTGAGGCCTGCTATCACCCACTGATGGGGGGTGACAGGGTGAAGAGGTGTGTGTGTGTGTGTGTGCGATGTGAAGCATGAAGTGTAAAGCAGGGGAGGTGGAGAAGAAAAGCTGAAGATGGAGTTATTGGGGTTGAAGGGAGAAGCGGTGAAAGTCGGAGGTAAGGGGTGAGTGGCGTGGGAGGAGAACAGGAAAATTGCGCAAAAAAGATACAGCTATTATTTTCTTGCATGAACCAAAGCCAGACTCATAACTTGTCACAATCCTACAGATGACATAAGACTTCGATAGGCTTTTCCAAATTATGAAACACCACAGAGTTACAGAAAAACATGATTGAGACATTGCACAAAACCTTGTGTGTGTAAGTGTGTGTACTCCTGCTGTGCTGTTGATTCTGGACCCTGTAGTCAGCGGCCGTGAGCAGCTGTGGTTGTACATCATGGCTGGTGTGAGGAGACCACAGATACAGGGATGAAAGGCATCGACCACAAATCGTTGACCTTCCATGTGAGTTAAGTCTGTCCTTTTAAAAAATTTAAAAAGTCGGTAAACACCGGCAAAATATCGACAGGAAGATGGACAGTAGATGTTATCTGTGGGTGTCAGTGAGACACAGAGTAACAGGTCAGGTGCAGCTGCCTCTAAATGTAAACTACCACCACTCTTGGGACTCTGTTCATTGTTCACACTAACATTCCCGGGAGCATACTCATCTTTCAAGGATTGCCCACTTGAATATTCATCGATCTATTCATGTTTCCAGTCTGGGATTCTTGGAGTGTATATGTCTTTCAAGTCACGCGCGCATTTCCATGAATATACAAACGTACCCATCATACTTGAATACATTCATGTATTCCGGCTTTCATTCTTCAAGTGTATCTTTGTGTGTTGGTGTGGCGGAGGAGAGGGAGAGGGTGTGGTAGGGGAGAGGGAGGGGGTGCGGTGGGGGAGAGCAAGGGGACTGTGCGTGGGGGAGGGGAGGGGCCAGGTGGTCGGGAGAGGAGGGGGTGCGTGGGGAGAAGGCAGGGGCGTGGCCGCCGAGAGGGGGGAGAGAGAGATGTTGGGGAGAGAGAGAGATGTGGGGGTGGGGAGAGGAGGGGGGTGGGGAGGCCAGGGGTGTGGTGGGGGAGAGCGAGGGGATGTGGTGGGAGAGAGGGAGGGGCTGTGGTGGGGAGGGTGTGGTGAGGGAGAGACAGGGTGTGGTGGGGAGAGGGAGGGGGTGTCGGTGGGGAGAGCGAGGGGATGTGGTTGGGCAGAGAGGGAGGGGCTGGGTGGGGGAGGGGCTGGGTGGGTAGAGGAGAGGGTGTGGTGGGGGGAGAGGGAGGGGCTGGTGGGGGAGGGGTTGTGGTGGGCTAGGAGGAGGGTCTGTGGTGGGTAGAGGTGGGGGTGATGGAGGGGTGGAGAGATGTAGGGCTGGAGGGCTGGAGAGGAGGGCTGTGGTGGTGGAGGGGTTGTGGTGTGGGGAGAGGGAGGTGTGGGGGAGAGCGCACGGGGGTGTGGTGGGGGAGAGGCGGAGGGGGGATGGGGGAAGCGAGGGGGGGTGGTGGGGGAGAGGGAGGGGTGTGGTGGGGGAGAGGGAGAGTGTTGAGTGCTTCGCTCTAGCCGACACGTCTTCAGCTGAGGACTGGATAGCCTGCCTGAGCGTGACATCCATAGATGGGTACATGGTACAACAGCGCACACTAACAGGCTCTGTGAGGTGGCCCTCCGAACATGCACCATGGCCATGCAACACGCAACACCTGCACTGCTCACACACAGGGCGTCACCTGCACCGCTGGGCTGGATATATCAAGGGCTCTCATGTAAACACACACGCACACACATTTCCTCTCACGCAAAACACATGTTGCATATAAACACTCTCTCACACGCACTCTCTCACTAACACATCTGCACACTCTGTCTTTCTCTCACACTCAGACATACACACTCATCTATTCTTCTCTTTTCTTTAGACTGGAACAGCGACAAGTACAGCCTGGCTCCCAGGGGCTCCAGGCTTAGTAGCTGGCAGAGATAAGACTGTCATTGTTATTATCGGTGCCTAAAAGACTGCTGCCTGCCATATGAGCGCTATTTGTGGCCTTTGTGCGTCTATAAATGGCAATCGCTGCAGCCATGCACACACACTCAGACCGTCGCACACAAGACCACATTGACGCACACACGCACCCGCAGATACGCACACACTTGCATACACACTTGCAGGCACAGACGCAGGTTATACACGACCACCTCCGGATGAAGGAGCAGAGTAGGGCAGGGTGAAGTGCTGTGGAGAGCCCCCGTAGACATGCTGGGCCCTGGGGAGGCCTCGGCCGAGAGCGACCCTAGTGTGGAGGACCAGAACCAGAGTCTGCGGACGGTAAGAGTTGCCATTAGCTTTCTCTTTACCCTCTGAGGAGTGACTGTGTTAGTGTAGGGGCACATGGCATGGAGAACACAGAAAGCAGCAACTGCTCAGGTCTTAGTGTGTGTGTGTGTGTATGTGTGTGAGTGTGCGTGTGTATGTGTGTGTGTATGTGTACATGTGTGTGTGACTTGTGAATGACGGCAGATCACGTGTGTGTATGTGTGTGTGTATGTGTGTGTGTATGTGTGTGTATGTGTGTACGTGTATGTGTGTGTGTGTGTGTGAATTGTGAATGGCGGCAAATCATGTGTGTGTATGTACGTGTACGTGTGTGTGTGTGTTTGTGTGTGTGTGTTTGTGTGTGTGTGACTTGTGAATGACGGCAGATCATGTGTGTGTATGTATGTGTATGTGTGAGTGTGTGTGTGTTTGTGTGTGACTTGTGAATGACAGCAGATCATGTGTGTGTGCGTATGTATGTATGTGTGTGTGTGTGTGTGACTTGTGAATGACAGCAGCTCGTGTGTGTGTCGGTTTCCCCCTGACCTTCAAAGGATTAATCTGAACTGGCCCTTGTCTCGCTGGTGGCTGACCTATCCATGCCTAGATGATGTCAAGCTTCTCAGCACTGTGGAACAGCGGTATGAGTCACAACGGGTCCAACACCAGCCCTCACTGGGAGGATATCTCTTCAGCCACCTCTGCGTCTTAAACCAGACTGTGTCCGATCCAATCAGAAGCTTATCTAGCTTCCTTGCTGAATAAAACAGTCAAGCCTGCTGTGTTGACTGTGTTTAGTCATTGTGACATAATAGATGTGCATGAGGCACCGCAGCTGCAGAAATTCCTTGAGCTGCTGTGGAGTCAATGGAGATTGTGTCATCCAATTAGTAAAGACTCGCACTGTCAGAGACCCCTGAGAGAGTCTCAGAAACACATAGCTGGAATGAGAGCCGATGAGAGTGGTAGCACTCCCAGTAGGCGTGAGTGGGTCTGTGTGTGTGTGTGTGTGTGTGTGTGAGAGAGAGAGAGAGAGAGAGAGAGAGAGAGAGAGAGAGAGAGACCAGTATGCCCAGAGCTGTCAACACCCACTCAAGTGGCTCCAGATACAATATTTGTACCTGTACATTTCATTGAAGGACAGAGACCTTATTGGCTGAGCAGATACGATTGTTTATGTTCTTTTATGCCTCCAAACGACCTCACGTTTCCTTGGATCTAATGGTGAAAAAACCTTGTCCTACCAGAAGCCAGACCCCCCCAGACAAACAGACCCCTCCAGACAGACAGACCTCCCCTACCAAAAGCCAGACCCCCCCAGACAGACAGACCCCCCCTACCAGAAGCCAGACCCCCCCAGACAGACAGACTCCCACCACCAAAAGCCAGACCCCCCCAGACAGACAGATGGCAGATGCTGTATCTCTTTGATGTGTTGACTTTAGAGGGAGGGGCCACGATGGGGTAGAACCACACATTCTTGCCATGACCACACCCTCCCCCCACACAGGGGAGACGCAGCATGCTGCAGCTGTACACCAAATCACAGGTTTGGCAGTGCACGTGGGTGTGTGTGTGTGTGTGTGTGTGTGTGTGGAGAGAGTGTAAGTGCATGTGTGTGTGTGTGGAAAAACTGTAAGTGCATGTGGGTGTGTATGGGTATGTGTGTGTGGGTGGGTGTGGAGAGAGTGTGAGTATGTGGGCATGTGTGTGTAGAAAAACTGTAAGTGCATGTGGGTGTATGTGTATGTGTGTGTGTGCGTGTGTGTGGAGGATGTGTGTATGGGTGAGTCTAGAGAGTGTGAGTATGTGTGTGGGTATGTGTGTGTGTGTGTGTAGGGGTGTATGAGTGTGTCTAGAAAGTGTGAGCATCTGGTGTGTGTGTGTGTGTGAATAGTCTTTTGTGAGTTTTTCTGGGAAGACTTGAAAGGCGTCATGGAAGGAGTGGAGTGAAGGAGAGAGAGCCTTGATCACCCACGCACGGCAACAGTTTAACTTGCAGCAACGCTACTTCACAACGCACAACGCTCTGCATTCTGGTTCATGCCCCGGACGTCACACCAACACGCCTTTACGGCTCGCACGTGCCATTGGAACACCAATGTGTACAAGTGCACATTCAGTGCGATCACCTACTGCGAAGGGACACAGAGTTATGTTGGCAGAACTGACAGACCTGCCGCCAAAACTGCCATATCTTCTTGTTGTGAACTTGATTTGTTTCACGCAGTACAGCCAACATAACAGTACAAAAGTGAATGCTTAATAATAATAATAATAATAATAATAATATATAATGATGTTGAATCATGTTATAATATAGCCTCAATCAGCACATCGCAGAATGGATTTTAACAACCATTTGTGTAACAGAAGTAAACATTCAAACCCACCGAGCGGTAACAGGATATAGAACAGCTCAATGACCCCTTAAAGGAGGTCTGGCTAGCGGGAGGTCATGCCTGCCATAACCTTTCTGACTGTTTATTTATCCGCTGCCGTGGCAACCTAGGACATGTAGTCACGGAGGGTACCATGTGGGAACGCGCGCAGATATAAACACACTTTACAAGCTCGAGCTTGGTCGTCCTCTCACTCACAATGCTGCCGCTCATTTGACACCACAAAATAATGTCACGAATGTATGAAAACAGTGGAAATGAATGGTGCTCGATTTGCTTTACACATCCAGCGATCAGAGCCTGAAATAAGCCAATTATACCAATCGAAGAAGTAGCCCTGAGTCTATAAAAAGAATGCAATAACAAGGGGCGCTATGACCAAATTATATCGCAATGTCTATCACGAGAAAGTGGAAAACGTTATGCCTAATTGTGCTGATTCTGTGCCAAGCGCTAAACTTGAAGTTCAGTTAATGAGCTTAAATGAGCGCACAGAGTTCTGATAATAAACTTGCGCAACCACCCTCACCCAACCCCCCCCCCTCCTGTCAGTCGACACAACCAGAGCCAGCGGGGCGCCGCGACTGCTGGCATCTGCAGTGGCTGTCACAGGGCTCAACTGACCTCTCCCCTCCTTAGCTGAGAGGGGGAAAACAACACGCTTTACTTTCCTCCTTGGAGAGCTCCCAGGTAAGGCCTCTCACTGTGTGAGAGCTCGCTTCCTCCACACCACAAGACACGGACACCATAGATTGCCGCACATTCCTCTGCGAGGAAGCAGTCATCTGAGGCCAGGCTGACAGACCGTAATCATCACTCCGCCGCCTCTCCACTCTGAGCAAATAATGGTAGCTCTTTAGGGGCTGGCGGGAAGCAGAGTAATATAAGGGTGGGCATGATGTTGCTTTGCGGATGTGAAATCTACACACTGGACACAGGTGTCATAGTGACACCTAAAATCCTCATCCTAGCTAATGCTAGGCTGCTAGGGAGGGTGGCAGTTCGGCATCTTTGATCATTAGTTTTTCCAGGTGTCGTGTCCGGGGGTCATATTGACCAGTGACTGTAATTGGTAAAGCTGTGCAGCACGTCTTTTGTGTCTACCTCTTCCATCTTTAAGTTCATTAGAGCGGTTGTGTAACCTGTCGGCCACAGTGAGGGAGATGTAATTCTCCGCGAGCTGTAAGGTAATGGCATTGGCTAATCATGACAGGAATAACGTGAAATAAATTGTGTTCATCTCTCCTCTCTTCAGAGTGGACCTGTAATATTCTGTCTTATTAACGCGGTACCCAGCACAGACGCTGTGGGCATTCTGGCTCTGACTCTTCTGTCAAGCCGCTGCCTCCAGTTTGTACAGTTTGTAGAAGGCCTCTCGCTGAGTCTCATACGCATGAATGTGCAGGACGAAGGGCGCGTCTGTTGATGTGACATTGCTTGTTTACTGAGATCAAAACACCGTCACACTGAAGATCATCTTGTTTTCGTTCAACACAAATAAAAAACGTGGTAACCATGTTATTTAAATACCTGGTTCCAGTCGTAGCATATCCTCTGTTCAATCACAAGTCAAAGTTTATCAAAGGAAGAATCACAATCAAAGGATTTACTTTGACATTGAGGGGGACACATTTGCTTGCAAAAACGGATGTATTTTTTGTCTTTTGTCGAGCTTTCAAAACAAGGGTTCTAAATGTTCACTTTTTTCGTCTCTGGCAAATTTTTGAGGGGGCACAGGCAGCATTTTCCTAAATTGAAGGGGACCCCTCCCCCGCCCGGTTCCTACGACAATGCACGTGCAGTACTAGCAGGGGCAGCGAACAGCCTGCATCATCAATCGTGTAATTTGTCATAACCTGCGGTGCATCGACCTCCTCTGATTAGCCACTCGCTGTGTGAACGGTTTGCCTCATCATCGAACCACTTATCTCATGACCTTCGTCATGGACAGAAGGCCCGTGATTACCATAGGTATCAAAGATTGAACTTGATGAGGGATGTGATTAACATTGATAAACTCCTCTTCCAACACGGAGGTGTGCTTGAGAGACGCACGTCGCCATGGCTGATGCTTGCTGAACACCATATAATTCCAGATCATGCGATGACATAACATTACAATCAGTATTTCCGCCTTTCAAGATTTGCCTCGACACAGGTTATAATGATAAGAGGTTGACACAACCTCTGACACAATTTATGTTGTGTCAACCTCAGTGTTCTATGACGTAGCCTACTTAACTGTCAGCACGATCATTCTGCTATAAAGTTGTATATAATCAATAATCATTTAATTATAACGCTGTGTATAATCCTTAATACTGCTCGAAAGCTGTGAATCATTAATGATCTTGTCACTAACATGTACCGTATAATCGGTTCCAACAGTGTCTTTCGAAGTAAAGCCAAGATGTGCAGGGTTACAAATTCCTCATATAGCAGGAGCCAGGGATTTGTATTCACTTCACTCATACAGCTCATGTCTTTTTCATCCAAGAGAAGACGCACAAATCTATCACACCCCCTACTGCGTTTAATTAACCAAAGCTCTCTTTAAGAGCATAAACAGGCAGTCATTTGACTAGACGGCTTCAGACACTCTGCGGTATCAGGGAGATTAGGAGTTAAACAGGCTTGCCCCCCCCCCCTCCCCACGCAACCAGACAACAATCCGAGTCCGAGATTTACAAATGAGGTTGTTGATTGTGCACTTGTTTGGGGGGTCTGACTCATATGGCTGCTAGGTTGTGTGGAGAAAATACGTAGTGGAGCAGCGTTTCGTGGACCACAGCAAGGTTTAGAAGTAACGATCTCGTTAGGGGGCTGGCGGTCTTTATTGGTGCTGTTTGAAGCAGATCTTCAAACCACAGCTTTTGAAAGAACTTCCCGCTGACTTCTTTAAGCGTATCTCAGCTCAGATCGACACAGCCAGAAATCACTCAACACCTTTTAAGACTCTAGATTTGCATACTGACTCATACAACACGAGTAGCCTACTAACAACAAGAGATATACACGTGGGACACATTTTTGATAAATCGTTGAATTCATCAGTCGTTGAGTTACAAAATAACCATACGGAAATCGCACACACGTAACATGCATGCAAACGCAGACTCATGCACACGCACACGTACACACACCACCCATCCGGAGGGAGAGCTCCGATGATTGTATCAGTTTACAGTCTGTCTGAAAGCAAAGAATATGCACGTGCGTGTCTCTGGCGGACCATAGATGTTCGGCTCCCTCTAACGTCATTAGATGATGTCATCAGTCCTCCCAGAAGCTGTCCGCGGTTCTCTCTGGTTCCACCAGTAAGGAGGGGCAGGGCGTGACCCGCCGTTAACCGGGGTCTTGGTCCACATAGCGACTTTACCAAGTCAGCCAGACTCGTGTCAGTAAGTCGGACTCATTTTAGATTTCGGATCCCTAAAACCACTTTAATGTATAGTTCAAACTCAGGTATCAGGCTAACTTGTTCTGAAACCACCCTGGTCCGGCATCAGGTAACCTGGCATACTTTTAGTGTGGGTTTTAGCTGTGTGCTGTATTTTATAGGGTTACTAGAGCGTGGGTACCTTGTGTGTACATATTTTGTAGTGTGTTTACTGTGTGTGTACAGAGTTTGTCGAGACCGTGATCGTTGTGAACCACGTGACATTGCAGGACTAGTATGCCCCCAAATTAAACGTTTTTTGACGTGATGTATCCTGAATCCTGCGCGCGTCAGCTGGGATGTTTAGGAGCAGGGTAACGTCAAATCAAATGTCACAGTCACATGATCTGATACATCCCACAGGAGATGCAACGTGATGATGCGAGCGCGGATTCTTTATATAAACTGCCCGCTAGTCCGTCCGCACAAAGCAGGCCTTTATCACGGAAAATGTGAAAAAAGGCTCAGTCGGCATGTGTTCCTCATTGCCTGGTCCGACAATCCCAGAGTTGTGTAAGCCCTGAAGTGTGAACAGGGCCGACCTCTTGTCTCCCTCCTCCGCCTCCCAGAAAACAGTGAATGGCGCTTCTGTTCTGACGCATTCCTTGCAGAGCACCACATCTAGGAACGTCCTCAGGAAAACACAGACCAGCCGCTCCTGTTGTTTCCTGAGCGGCTCCGCTAGAGACGGTCCGACAGAGGCGCTCCCGCACCCGCAAGGTAAAACCGCATCACAGAACCCAGGCTCTGCTTGGACGGGGTTGGAGGGAGGGAGGGAGGGAGGGGGGGGGGGGGGGGGTTGAGGGTATAAATCTAGTTGAATACGAAACCGTCCTAAAAAAGCTTTTTTGATGGGCGTACTACTGATTT
>BROE01000016.1:1220687-1241889 GCA_036571765.1 Plecoglossus altivelis
GGGGGGGGGTTGAGGTATATCTATAATAGAAACGTCAAAAAGCTGTTTTGATGGCGTGACATGATTTAATAAGAGGAACAGACTCATTAGCATTGTGGGTGGACAGAGGCTGGGATGAACTGGGATCAAGTATTCAGCTTGAAGTGTATATGTTGCTGCACTGTGAAATTAATGGAAAGCAGACGGTTTCCACAAGCCACTTGTTAGGACTTGGAAACGATAAGGTGCTTTCATATTTATTATATTCTTCTTCAAAGTTCAACTGCTCTTATTGTATGCCTTTGCAAGTTAGCTGTGTAGCAAGATGGAGATATATGGGGTGTTTTTTCTGTTTATTCTACTTGAGGCAAACACTTTCAAAAACTGAATCGATATTGCACACTGCACTATTTATTGGTTATGTGCCCTTTCTCTGTTAAGAAAAGCCGTGTGAAATGAACTGTAATATCATAGGGTCACTAGACCTTTTCTCCTCCTTGCTGTAATTATTCATCACACCTGCACCTTACAGGGCTGTGCTCTAATAGCTACTTTGCATAGAAACCATCCAGACTTTTCATGGCAGTAATGGCTGAATGTTTGTGAATTAAATGCCCCTTTATCTCCTTATATGCTACTTCATCGCTCTCCAGCGCCAGGCATTGGTGGTCAGACGTGGGTGGGTGGCGGCGTCTCCCGCCCTGTCAGACCGAGGGGAAGGCAGCCCGTCTCACGGCAACGCCGTACAAGGGCACCCAGACGCGCCGGGCCGACTCTGCACGAGCGTCTGGGTTTTAGATGGCGCAGGATGCTGGGATTGTTTAGTTGATGATAATCTGGGTGTTTTTGAGGACTCTTGTATCGAGCACCGTCTGAGTGTACAGGGAGGCAGAGGGAGGTAGAGGTAGAGAGAGATCGAAAGAGAGAGGTAGAGAGAGAATTAGAGAGAGGGAGAGCGAGGTAGAGAGAGCTAGAGAGAGAGGTAGACAGAGGTAGAGAGAGAGGTAGACAGAGGTTGAGCGAGAGCTAGAGAGAGGGAGAGCGGGGTAGAGAGAGGTAGAGAGAGAGGTAGAGAGAGAGCTAGAGAGTGGCTCAGTGGCTCTGATGGTCTGTGTCTGATTGTACTTGTGATGTTGAATATGAATGGTAATAGTATAGCACAAAACAACTCTTCAATGTCTCTCTTTAGTTATCACCCTGTGTCTCTCTTTCTCTCCCTGTATCTCTTTCTCTCCCTGTCTCTCTCTTTCTCTCCCTGTCTCTCTCTTTCTCTCCCTGTCTCTCTCTTTCTCTCCCTGTGTCTCTCTCTCTCTCCCTGTCTCTGTCGCTGTGCAGGAAAAGAGGAGGTCATGTCTTTTGAACTTATTAAGGCAGACCAAGTTTGTAATATGGAAGACAAGGAAGAGTAGTGTCTTGGAAGTGGAGTCACTCGATGTAAACGCAGAGAGAGTGATGGAGGAGTTTGGTGTGTGTTTGGTGTATGTGTGGGGGCATGAGGGCTGCCTTCCGAACAGAGGATGTTGAGGGGGTTGGAACTTAGTTCGTTGTAAATAGAGAGTTTTTTATGTGTATGTTTTGGTTGGAAATGTCAGATTACAATTGAATGAGTTTTGTTTGCATAACCGTAAGTAAGATAAATAAATAACTGTTGTGGTAAAATGTAGGTTAACTGGCAATTTGACTGCCCAATCAAAATATTTAAAGTCAAATGATCTCTCTCATTCTCTCCATGACTCTCTGTCTCTCTCACACAACCTCTGTTACTCTTTCATACCTCTCTCTACTTCTCTCTCTTGCACACACATGCTCTTTGTCTCCCCCCTCTCTCTTGCACACACATATGCTCTTTGTCTCTCCCTCTCTCTTGCATTTCAGTTCTACATTTTTGGGCTGAATGTTCTGGTGTTGAAACAATGCTGCCAAAGCGGTCAACAGTGAAGGAACATAGGTCAATATTCACACACAGAGCACTCTCTCTTCCCTGTGTAGAAGACTGAACACAGCCTCTCGTCTCTGTGTAGAAGACTGAACACAGCCTCTCTTCCCTGTGTAGAAGACTGAACACAGCCTCTCGTCTCTGTGTAGAAGACTGAACACAGCCTCTCTTCCCTGTGTAGAAGACTGAACACAGCCTCTCTTCCCTGTGTAGAAGACTGAACACAGCCTCTCTTCCCTGTGTAGAAGACTGAACACAGCCTCTCGTCTCTGTGTAGAAGACTGAACACAGCCTCTCGTCTCTGTGTAGAAGACTGAACACAGCCTCTCGTCTCTGTGTAGAAGACTGAACACAGCCTCTCGTCTCTGTGTAGAAGACTGAACACAGCCTCTCGTCTCTGTGTAGAAGACTGAACACAGCCTCTCGTCTCTGTGTAGAAGACTGAACACAGCCTCTCCTCCCTGTGTAGAAGACTGAACACAGCCTCTCGTCTCTGTGTAGAAGACTGAACACAGCCTCTCTTCCCTGTGTAGAAGACTGAACACAGCCTCTCGTCTCTGTGTAGAAGACTGAACACAGCCTCTCTTCCCTGTGTAGAAGACTGAACACAGCCTCTCCTCCCTGTGTAGAAGACTGAACACAGCCTCTCTTCCCTGTGTAGAAGACTGAACACAGCCTCTCCTCCCTGTGTAGAAGACTGAACACAGCCTCTCTTCCCTGTGTAGAAGACTGAACACAGCCTCTCCTCCCTGTGTAGAAGACTGAACACAGCCTCTCGTCTCTGTGTAGAAGACTGAACACAGCCTCTCGTCTCTGTGTAGAAGACTGAACACAGCGAGTCCTCCCGGTGTAGCAGACTGAACACAGCCAGTCCTCCCGGTGTAGCAGACTGAACACAGCCAGTCCTCCCTGTGTAAAAGGCTGAACACAGCCATTCCCCCCTGTGTATCAGACTCAACACAGCCTCTCCCCCCTGTGTATCAGACTCAACACAGCCTCTCCCCCCTGTGTATCAGACTCAACACAGCCTCTCCCCCCTGTGTATCAGACCAAACACAGCCAGTCCTCCCTGTGTAACAGACTCAACACAGCCTCTCCCCCCTGTGTATCAGACTCAACACAGCCAGTCCTCCCTGTGTAACAGACTGAACACAGCCAGTCCTCCCTGTGTAACAGACTGAACACAGCCAGTCCTCCATGTGTAGCAGACTAAACACAGCCTCTCCTTCCTGTTTATCAGACTGAACAAAGCCAGTCCTCCCTGTGTAGCAGACTGAACACAGCCAGTCCTCCCTGTGTAGCAGACTGAACGCAGCGTCTCACCCCTGTGTAGCCTGTCCAGGTCACCCTGTGATGGCCTGTTTCAACAGCATCGCCTGTGTCTCTCTCTATCTGTTATTGTGATATGGTTTGGCCAGACAAGTGACGCGCCCCTCACAACTATCTGGCAGAGGACACCTTTATCTCTGTTCCCCAGGGAAGCTTAGGGCTCGGTGGTGGTGGAAGACAGTCCCTTTTTAATCAATGATAAAGTGTATCTGTTCTTCTTCGAATGTTAACTACATGTGGGAATTGGCCAAATTCCGTTCTGCATGAATTATTTGTAGTTCTCCTCTGGACTCTGGAGGATACTTGTGCAGAGACCAGTATGATGTTCTGATTGGTGTTTAGGACAGTTACTCTGCTTGATACACGACTGCTTGCTGTCCTTATTCTATTTGAAAAAGAAGTATCAGGTCGTCAAAAAACAGGGCTTTGTTTTAGAAAGGAAAATTAATGAAACCTAGTCTAAATCTAACATAGTCTCTCTCCCTCCCCATCTCCCTCCTTCCCCATCTCTCAATCTTCCCACCTCTCCATCTCCCCATCTCCCTCCCTGTCCCTGTCCCTGTTCCTGTTCCTGTTCCTGTCCCTGTCCCTGTCCCTGTCCCTGTCCCTGTCCCTGTCCCCGTCCCTCCCTCCCTCCCTTCCTCTCCCTGTCCCTCCCTGCCTTCCTCTCCCTGTCCCTCCCTCTCTCCCTCCCTCTCCCTCTGCCTCCCTCCCTCCCTCCCTCAGGTTATCAAGGGAGAGCCTCCCTCCCAGCTCTGCCAGTTCACATTTGTGCCAGAGGAGTGGAGATTACCAATTAAAACCGCGATTGTGTGGAGACAGGGGAGAGGACGTCGTACAAGACAGGCTGATGAGGTAGTCTAGCTATGACCGTTCTATGTCTCTGAGTATCTCTGAACATCCCCGCACCCCCCCGCACCCCCCACCCACCCCCTGCCCAGACTCGGCAATGAAGCCCAAGATTCTCCACCGTCCTCCTCCGACACGGTCTCATCTTCTACCTCCCTATCATACATGCTGGACTTGAAGGGCTGTTCTAAGTGGTTCCCCCTCCCAGACACCCAGCACACACAGCAACTCAGTCTGTGTGTCCTGCTCCCCTCTATTTCACACCAGTCGGGCACCTGTGAAATTCTGTGTTGTGCAATTACATATTCCTATCTTGAAACATAGATTGAGGCATCCATAAAGCCGGGCCAGTAATCCACTGGCCTGCTTAACAAAGACACCGGCCGCACGTCAACCCTCTATGTATGGCAGGACAGGGCAGGACAGGTAGAAGTAATCCCTCCATTGGTACTGCAAATGTTGTTAAATGTGACCTATTATGCAAGCTATTTGATTAATACCAATGTAAAAATCAACATCATATTGAATGTATTTTTATCTCTGACATTTCAACTCTAAATTGTAGTCCTCTTCCAATTCAATTATTCAATCTTGAGGAAAGCATTTCATGTGTTTGTTATCAACGGTCAACAGTCAACAAAACATCTAAGAATACATTGTCTGTTTTCTAAACAGTGACAATTATGTGTCAATTGTTAGTTTCACTGTGACATAAGCAGTGTTTATCATACCCCGTGCCTACGTGATAGTTGAAATACCTTAGGAAACATCAGTGTCTATCTCCCCTCAGACACACGCATCCACAACTGCACGCTTCTCTCACCGCTTTGACAGGCATGTGGCTGTGCATGTGATCTTTGCATGTGAGACATGTGTTTCAGTGTGACATATAGTCAGCCAGCCACTCACACACTCACTCACTCACTCACTCACTCACTCACTCACTCATTCAGCAAGTCAACAAGCCAGTGAGCCAACCGCTAAGCAAGCCAGCTAGTCAGTCAGCCAGGGCAGAGTCACAGACCTGTACCCCTGCCAGGACGTGAGTGGGAACCTTCTCTGTGGGACTGTCAGGAAGTTTGAGTCAGGGTATCTCCAATTACACTGCCAGCCAGTCTGCCCGCCCCCCCCTCCCCCCCTCACATTCTCTCCCTCTCTCTGGCGTCAGAATCCTACCGTTCCGGAGAGGACAGAGTGCGAGAGCATAAGCGACGGCATGCTGTCTGACGGAGGACTGTACAAGGCGGAGGTGGTGTTTATCGGAGACCCGGAGGTGTCCTGCTCCACAGTCAGGCCCAAGCAGGAACCTCTCTCTCAGGTAGGTGCTCGACGGCCTCATGTCTCCTCCTCTCCTCTCCTCTCCTCTCCTCCTGTCTCCTCCTTACCTCTCCTCCCGTCTCCTCCTCTCCTCTCCTCCTGTCTCCTCCTCTCCTCTCAGCAACAGTGTCAGAACGTTAACCTGGTCTTCCCATCCCTGAGCTCGGCTTCTGTTTCAGCCTAGCCATCCCCAAACCTCCACCTTTGTCTAGTGTTCTCCTCCCCTCCCCTCCCGCTCCTGCGATGCCGCTCTGACTTCACGCCGCAACAGAGTTGCATGGGGCGTGTGTGTGGCGTGGACAGAATAGGAGGGTCCAGCTGAGAAAATAGCAAAGCTGTCAGCGCTATCGGTACCGCTCCAGATGATTGGCAAGCTTAATTGAAGTTGAGGCGAACTTTGAATAGCGCTGTCAATCACGCAGTATCAACTTTATCTTAATAACCATGAAACCAACTTTTGAGGAGACATTTGATTAGGTTGGATGCCTTTTTATACTACCTAGAGAGCAGTACACTGCCTTGGGGATAGTACACTGATATGATATTTACTGCAATCTTAGCTCCTGGTCCAGGGTCTCTATAAACAGTACATGTTCCACAAATAGAACTTAAGTAACTGGATCTAAGAAACTCACTTGAACACATGCACGTTTTGAAGTTTGGTGTCCACAATACGCTGTCGTTCTAAAATCGAGTCATGTTCTGTTTTTCCCAACCTCTCTCCTTAGTGTAACCCTGCTGGTCACATTCCCCTCGCCCCCCCCTCCCCCCCAATCAGAGCTCAGCTGGGACTCGCCGCCCCCCATGTTGTCGCTGCCATGGAAACAGCTGTTGTTGAGCGAGGAGGTGTTTCTGCGTGGGGTCTCCAAGCCCCAGCCCAGAGGGAGGTCAGTCAGGGTCTAAACACAGACTGTGAGTCAGAGAGAACCAGCCCCTTCCCAGATCTGTACCCCACCCCGGGCTCATCCAGGGAGTCCATACTGTCTGAGAGCTGGGACGGAGACCCCAGCTGGGGCCGGAGTTGGTCGGCCCTGCCCCCGGTGTCTCCGGAGCCCTCCTCCCCCTTCTCTCCCAGCCGCACCATCTCTCCCTGTTCCTCCATCAGGTCCGGAACCTTCTCCCCCACCGTGGTGCGTCTAACCAGACATGCCCTGGCCCCCGGCTCCCGCCTCCTCCACATGCCCCCGCCCTCCCCCCCCTCTCTCTCGCTCTCTCTCTCGAAATCCCTCTCTCCGTTACCCCCACCGCCCGCCCCCACCCGCCTCTCCCTGCTCACTGCCATCCTTAGGAAGGGTCGCCTGCCCGTGCTGTCCTCCTCCCGCCAGAGGCCCTACACCCCCTGCTGGCCCATCAACCCACTCAGCTTGTCAACCTGCAAGGCCTGCTCTGCAGCCTCCAGCCTGGCCTCCATCCACTTGGAGCCCACCTCTAGGGGCACACCTTCGGCCTCTACGCCCAGCCCGGCCCTCGGCCACTGTAGTGGGGATGGGAGTGTAATGGCGCCTCCTGGTGGTGGTCCTCTCACCTCCACAGACAGACCCGCAGAGGGCCGGCGGAAGGATAGGCAAGGGGTCTGTGGGGGGGGCACTTGTTCATCTCCTGCTGCAGCCGTCCCTCTTCCTCTTCCTCTCCCTCTTCCTCGCCTGCCTTTCTCTCCTGACCCGCCCGATTCTCCACCTTCTCCCTCCTCCCCCAGCCCCCACAGACAGCCTCCTGATTCATACTCGTCCCCCCAGACCATTGTGGCCCAGATATCTTGTCCATATCCGTGCTCACGTGGAACCGGATCGCTGACTCGAGAGAACACACCAATTAACCCACAGCAGGGCAGGAATCACCAGAACCCAGGGCCTCCGCTCCTCTTCTCCCATACCAAGCTGTTCATCCCCTCATCCCCTCAACTAATCAACACTCCTGAAACCCATGCATCACCCGGGCCTCTCGCCTCGCTCTCCAGCTTGTATTCTGCCTCTGCAGTCCCCACTCCTCCGCCCTACCTCCGCTCCAGCCCAACTCTAGCTCCCCCCAGCTCCTTCGCCCTCCCGGCCCCCCCTCCTCCGGCCTCCTCCCCCTCTGTGGCCCAGCCTCTCGTCTCCAACTTGCACATCACCACCGCTCCTCCCCAGGGCCGAAGCACACAAACACCTTCCCCGTTGTTCCAGAATGGTCTCTCAGGCAGACCGCAGCAGTGCAAACCTGACCCTTGTAGCCTCCTCGCCCCCCCTGCCCGTTCCTCCCTCCCTCAGGCCCACAGCCTCTCCCCCTCCCGCTATACCCCCCTAATCTTCCCAGGCTCTCCGTCTCCCGACCTCCACATTCACCGGCCCTCGCCCTCAGCCACGCCAGACCGCCTCACCCTCTCCCCCTCGCCCGCACCCCCCTCCCGCACCCTCACCTTGTCCCCCTCCGCGTCGCTGCGCTCCACCCCCTCGCCTCGGCCAGGAAGCGGCCTGTCTGACTGCTCCGACAGGGAGGGTGAAAAGAGAAAGGTAGCAATCCTGCATGCTGGCACGCTGGCAGGATCGCTGACTGCATGGCACCCTGCATGAGCGCCATCAAACACAGACAGAAAACTAAAGCCAGAAAAGTCCACGCTCTCCTGACCTATTCAAAACATGCGTGATTCTAACAGTATGGCGCTAGTAATGTTTTCGTAATCTTTCCAGCCCCCAGCAGTTGATTATGCACGCTGAACAACTTTAGCGGGCGACATACATTTTAGTCAAGTCACATACATACAACATAAACAAACGTGTTGTTGTGCTTGTAAAGGCCGGATGTGTTGATTTGTTTTTTTCAGACACGCTCGTCTCCAGCTTGTTTTCGTTAAAACTCGGATAAAGTGAAGCTATTTAGGCAGTTCCAGCACGACAAGGAACTCTGAAGCTGCGCCAATGTGTTTATCTGAGAATTACTTCATATCCTCTCCATTCCTTATACAGCATTCTTATTCCCGTCTCTCCTCCCTCATCTCCCCCATCCCCTCTCTCTCTCTAAACTTCAGCCACACAAGATCAAGTTGAGCTACAAAGCACTTGCAGCGATACCAACCAACACCCTCCTGTTGGACCAGCAGGTGAGCTCTCGCACGGTTACGGATTTCACCCGCATCTCGTCATGCTGGTTTCTCCAACCAACGGCTGGGACAGGCACCCGCGGGTGTAGAGAGGGCTTGTGTGGGCAGAGCAACTCAAAGCAGCTCCTGTCCAGGATCATCTCCCCCCCTCCCTCCCCTCCACCCCCCTTGTCTGTGTGCACAAACTGTAGGATGGTGCAACGAGAGAAGCCACCTGTCTTTGCGCCCGCGGTGGGAGTGAGTCCCTGCGAGTTTGCGTCGTGGCTCACAGTGGAAGTTAATCTTTAGACAAGGCTTGTGAGCGGGTTGGCTACTCCTGTGTGAGCGGGTTTAGATTCAGGAGCATCGATGTTGCTGACACAGACACTAGCACACTGAGCCAGGCTCTTCCCTGCCAGTGGCACGTTTGTCTGAACAGTCTGACAGGTATAATTGTACAGGGAGCCCCGCAACTCATTAAATAAAGAAATGGAATACGCACTGCTGGATAATGTGCATATTTCCTCTAGAATAACATTTCAAGCTGTCTCAGGCTATTTCACAGCTGAAATCCCTGCCAATGAACTGAAACTTTTCCCACGTTTGCACCATTCAAGTCCATCTCATCTCAAAGTGAGAGGATTCTTCAACCTGAGTTTGTTCCTCGCATGATTTAGGAATATGACAAAGATTCCATCTGTGGCCGCGTCTGAACATCTGTGTCCCTCCAGGCCATTGATGACTCCGTGGAGATGCCGGCAGACCGCCGGGACGAAGGCCGCCAGGACACGCATGTTGAGGTAAGACACAGCCGAAACAGGCATGCAGCCAGGTAACCAGGGGGTCGCTGATTTGTAGGCATGCTGTCTGTCTGAGTGTGAGCTCAGAGAGAGAGAGAATTTGATGCCAGGACTGACGTTTGGAGCAGGAGGAAGGTGTCAGTTGACAGCAGAGGGTCGCGGCCTTCTGGTGACGCAAACAAGGACAGAAGAACAACGCAAGCCTAGAGATCAGGGTTGACTGGGTTGTCACTGCACTCTGCCGCATTTACTTCTAGTTTGAAAGTTTGGCCTGCGTCTCACTAGAGAGGCAGAGGGAAGGAGGGAGAGACAGTGAGAGAGAGAGGGGGAGGAAGGGAGAGAGAGAGAGATAGAGAAAGAGCGAGGGAAAGAGTGAGGCAGAGATTGGGAAAGAGAGAGGGAAACTGAAATTGAGAGAGAAAGAGTAATAGAGAGAGTCCAGAGTGTCTGTAACTTCATGGTGCATTGGTTTGGCCATCGTCTTTAGCGTCATTGATTTCCCTTCATACGGTTGGAGTGGCCTCCCAGATGGGTTGGTGTTTTCCAAAGCTAGTAACTCCGTGTGCATTAAATACAACACGCCTATCAGTATATGACTTTTCTTTAAGTCTGCAGGAAGACACTGATCTTCTGAACTGAAGTATATTCCTGAGGCCTTGGAGGGGCTAAATCAAAACAAGCGTGTTCTACCAGCCTTCAAAGAAGCAGTTAGTGAAAGAACACATTAAAATGATTATCCGCACCTTGGTATGTAGGTTATCTAAAATGCAGTGCAATTTATATTCAGCAATCTGGCAGAGCTGGAAGCCGTCTTCAGAGTCTTCAATCTATGATGTTCTGGACTCTTCATCGAAGGAGCACAACTCAGCAATATGAGTCACAACATTAAGCGAACTCCAAAACCACCTCAGGCTTCTGCTCCTCTGTAGCAGAGAAAGATCCACTCTGAAGCTATGGTAGCATTAGCCTTCACACATTGGGGGAGCCTGAGATCCCAGCTTCCCTAACGAGCCAAGCTACCCAGACACAGTCTAACTGGTTTAGAGTTGCAGGATCCTCCCTGGTGTGTCAGCCGTGAGCGGGGCCTGGTTCAGGCACGGCACTCAGGCAGCTGCCCATCATATAACCCATCGCCGTGTTCTCAGCCAGTAGGCTTAGCTGCAGGCGGCGCTATAAAGTCACCAACGTGCCCGCGCTCCCATCCTCGCTAACCTTAATGCTCTGAGCTGCCGCCACCCACCTCCTTCCCCTTCTCCTTCTTGTTGTCTGTCTGTACCTCCCATCAGGGGATTTGATTCGTCGCCTCATACCAAGCCCATTCGTGTGTATTTGAAGAAATGGATGAAGGAATCTGTCAGGTGAGTGTCTTGACTAAGCTGATGTGTCTGTGTGCAGATGTGCTCCCCGGCTCAGCTCAGGCAGCAGACTGAAGAGTTGTACGCCGTCATTGACAAGGTCCTGGAGGATCCGCTACCATTGGTCAGTTCTCTCTCAAATCTGCTACCATTGGTCAGTTGCTTCTCAGATCTGTTACCATTGGTCAGTTTCCTCTCAGATCCACTTCTAATTTGATTAGTTGACTGTGTTATGAGGAACCACCAACAGCTACAGGCGTGGCTGAAGCTAGATTGTGAGAGATGGGAATGGTGACAGTTCGTCCAATCACTTGCCAGGTGAAAGGGCCAGCCCTTTTTCAAACCGTTTCCAATGACGACTTCCCAGATAGATATGTGTAACGACCCATCTGGTAAGTCTGACTCGGAGCACTGTGACTTGAAAATCTCTTTAGAAAGGGGTCGTCATAGCCACCTTATAGTCAACCAATCAAATTGGATGGGGAGAACTAGCAAGCAAACGTGGACAGCAAACCTTTTCTTATTGCAATAGGTTGACTGAGGTTTTTTTTAATCCCTGATCTTTGAAATAGAAGGTCATATAAACGCCCAGATCAAAAATATTTAAAAATAATGGTGGGAACGCCAGCTCCACTCGTGTTATAAGTCTCGGAGTGATTGAGAAACTGCCAAGATGTTGTTGTCATGGAAACGAAATGCATGAAAAAATGTCCAGTGCTTGGATTAGGCCCTCCCCAGTGCTTTCCTGACATGTGCAAAAACGCCATCTGGACACAAGCCATAACACACTATGCGAAGCCTGAAGTCATTGGTTGGAAAAGAGTCTGCCTCTGTTTGGTTGTTGATCCTGTTGTCTCTCCTTCATCTGTGTCTTTACTGCCTCACTCTCTTTATCTCTCTTTCATCTGTCTCTCTCATTCTTTGACCCTCTTTCTCCATCTCTCTCTTGCATGGTCTCTCTCTCTTTTCATTTCCTTGCCTTGTCATTTATGTCTCTATCTCTTTCCCTTCATGTCCTTTTGTCTATCTTAATCTTCCTTTCACGTCTGCGTCTTTCAATTTCTCCATGTCTTTCTCTGTGTCTCTCTCTCGCTGCATCTCTCTGTCCATCTATATCACTCTATCTTTCTGTCTCTCCATCTCTTTATCGCTGTCATTCGTCTCTCTTTTTCCCCCTCCTCGCTCTGTCCCTACATCTTGGTCTTTCCCCATGTCAACGTCTCTATCACTGCCTCTCCTCATCCTGCCTCTCTTCTCCCCACCTCTCCTCTCCCTGCCTCTTCTCTCTCCGCCTCTCCTCTCTCTGCCTCCTCTCACTGCCTCTCCTCTCCCAACCTCTCCTCACCCTGCCTCTCTTTTCCCCGCCTCTCCTCTCCCCACCTCTCCTCATCCTGCCTCTCTTCTCCCCGCCTCTCCTCTCCCTGCCTCTTCTCTCTCTGCCTCTCCTCTCTCTGCCTCCTCTCTCTGCCTCTCCTCTACCTGCCTCTCCTCACCCTGCCTCTCCTCTACCTGCCTCTCCTCTCTCCGCCTCTCCTCACCCTACCTCTCCTCTCTCTGCCTCCTCTCTCTGCCTCTCCTCTACTTGCCTCTCTTCACCCTGCCTCTCCTCTCCCCGCCTCTCCTCCCTCTGCTTTTGTTTATTTCCATATTTCCATCTTCCTCCTCTTCTGTTCATCAGCGTAATCCGCTCCCCGCTCGCTGGAGTTCTAGAGAGCTCCTGGACAGAGGAGCAACCAAGGTGAGTGCTTCACCAAACCCACTATTTTACATCACTGTGTTTGACACAGCTCTATAGTGGAACCGTCAAATCCTAACAACAGATATTGCGCCGCAATGGATTGCAGTTGCCTCACCGGAATGGGAGGTGTGTTATTAGGGAAGATGATTGTGGAAATAATATGTTTCCGTATTTTTACTTCAGCTGTTGTGCAGGCCTGTCCAGACAAATGTTTCTATGATAAATATCAAACATACATCTGCCTACTTGTTTGTTCATCTGTCAGCCTGTCAGTCTTGTATAAATCTCAGAAAATATCTGTCGATATGAATACTCAAACCATACTGTACACGAATGTGATTTCAATATACCTGCCAACCACACAGATGACCTTAAGTCCATTTCCATTAGAGTGAGTACATGTACGTGCGTGTGCGACTGTGTGTCGCTGCGAGATTTAGGTGTAGTCCAGTACTGCACAGGTTGTCCACACAAATGGATGGTCTGTGTGTTCATTATCCGTTTTGATTTGTGTTCATTATCGTATCTGATTAGTTCACACAACAGATGTAATAACAGTTAATAGCTGGAAGGTCCTTTGACTGCTCCCTGATGTGCCGTCTTGTCTCTCTAAATGCAGCCCTGCGCATTATCACCAAGACCAATGGGACGTGAAACCAAATATGTGAGTATGGGCATCTCAGCACGGTTGTCTTGCAGCTGCCAAGTTTACAAGGAAAAAAACTATTCATCTTCAATAACGAGTTCCTCACCAACAAACTGCGCTGTCTGACGAAAATCTACATTTCCTGTTTGATTATGATTTCCTCTTATTAACTGTCGTCAAACTCGGCCTTCTGTTCTTTACATGTTGGTGTGACGGATGTATAGCGGTACCAACACTGGTCTTACTCATGAATCACTGGCTGACAGACCAGAGCCAGCATCTCTCTCTACTGCCAAAGTCATGGCTCTCTGCCTACTGTTCTGTTCAAAACAAATGATTGATGGTGCGCTCCGATCAAGTCGGAAATGAGCTTTTGCACGCTGTTAAGACATCTGCCTATTTAGCATGCAGAAGGAGAAGACTGCAGGTTTGTTTACAATATCAAGGATTCGGCAAGAAATGCCAGACGTGGAATATTTTCGACTTGAATGTTGAACAAAGGAACAGGATTTTTTTTTTAATCCAAACTTTTGGAGAAGGTGGTTTCCTCAGCGGCTTAGCTCACAGGTCACATAGGTCTAAGCACTTGACTCCAAACATCTGTGAAGACCTTCATTTTGTATGTGTGTGCGTGTGTGTGTGCGTGTGTGGTGGGGGGGTGGGGGTGGGAGGGGGTCTCCTCCTTCTTTGAACGTAGCTCGCTTCTGTACCCCGAGCTGTTATCGAAGACTCCGCTAGTCTTCCTGTAGAACCCCTGGGCATCTCAGGAAACATCAAGAAAAGGCCCAGGTCCCCCTTCAGGTCCACACCTTAAAACATCAAAAGATCACATGAAATCTCTCTCCACTCATAATGCTGGACAGAAATAGCTGCTGAGACCCCTGAGGACACGTCTTCAAGGGAACTGTGCAGACCTGGTTGGACGTTTCCTGTGTTCTACCGAGTCACCATCTTCATCTTGAAGAGAAGGAGACAAAACGCTTCTTTCGGACCGAAATATGAATTTTCTATCAACAAATTGTTATCTGGTGAGGTCTACAGTGATGCTGAACTGAAAAAAAAACTAGGAACTAGCCCCTAACCCCTGCGACTCGCTGGCCCCAGTCCAGGATGTACCCCGCCTGTGGCCCAAAGTCGCTGGGATAGTCTCCAGTCACCTGTTCCTTAACGAGAACAAGCAGTGGAAAATAAATAAAGGAATGACAAACAAGAAAGCTCCGAGTTTTGAGGCAAGGTCCTTTGACATCCACAAATCTCAAAGAAGAGACAGTCAGGATATGAAAACAAATGACCAATTGCACATCAACACCGACCAGCATTAATATTTCATAAGTGATTCAGATTTCTTTCCCCACTCTAATTTAGATGTTAGACATACCCTTTTTTTCCTCCGTGGTTTGTACAGTGCACTGCACCCATTAGACAAAGCTGTTGCTGAAGAGAAAAGTAGAATTTGAGAGTGCTGAATGTTCAAAGGATGAGGACCATCGATTCTCCTCATGCTGTATTTCCAGACATCACCGGGTATGAGGCGAGAAATACTGACATTTTTCCTTAAGTGTTTTTTCCTCAACAAAATATATGCTCATTGACTCGGCTTTCACTTACAGCCTGTCTCAAAACTCATTATATCAACTTGTTGTACAAACTGACAGGTAAATGGGGCAGCAATTAGGATCTTCCTGTAGTCATATTCGCTGTAGGCGTATTCATCTCTTCCTCCAATGTTCACGTTAATTTGTGTTGTGTTTTGCAGGCAACACGACACACACACCCGTCTACTGAGTCAAGCCTGCTGGATAACACCGCGGTAAACCGATGCTATATCTGCCTGGTTATTGGTCCCTCTGGTGCTGATGTTATGTGCACCATGGGCCTTTACCTTAGACACGCTTGATTGAGCCCCGCGTGGCACCACGGACCGTTAAGTCTTTTTAGGAGAGCCATGTTTTAAGGAGAGCACAGACTCCCTTACAGACACCATGCTCCTACCTGTAATTACAGGGGGTTTGTTAGTGCCATGTTAGTGCCACCACATCCCTGACTCTGCTCATTTCGCAGACCAGGCCTGGTGTCATCAAACCCGTCAACTTCACTCCAAGACTGACAGTTGCTAATGACGATGAGGATGGCGATGGTGACGGCTATCATGGCAACCCCTTCAGGCAGTATATGAAGGACGTGTCAGACAGTCACTCCAGCAAGGTAAGCACCTTGGAACCACTTTTCCTGTTTATCTCCTGGCAGAAGCCTTCTTCAGCCTACGCCGCTCAGTAACAGCAAACAAATAACCATGTTTGTTTAATGTGTTAACAAAGAAAAGCAATATTGCGTGTAAGTTGTGTTAACGGGTAGATGTAGGAAACTGTCATACATTTTCTTTCTTCTTGTTTGTAATTTGCGTACTGTTGGTATCTCGATAATGCTGGTATCTCTCCTGTCTAGATCTATACACTGGTGGTATCTCTCCTGTCTAGATCTATACACTGCTGGTATCTCTCCTGTCTAGATCTATACACTGCTGGGATCTCTCCTGTCTATATCTATACTATGCTGGTATCTCTCCTGTCTGGATCTATACACTTCTGGTATCTCTCCTGTCTAGATCTATACACTGCTGGTATCTCTCCTGTCTAGCTCTGTACACTGCCGGGATCTTTCTTGTCTGGATCTATACACTGCTGGTATCTCTCCTGTCTGGAATCTATGCAGTAGTTTGTCGACTTGCCGGTGCCCCAGAATCAATGCAGAGTGGTGTTTTTCTCAAAATTTTGGTTTGATAACAGGACAGAATTGGACTGGCAGCCAGAGGTCAGAAACTCTTTCACACACCACAACAAAGCAGGGAAACATTCTTGCTGTTTTGACCTCTCATACCTGATACTGCGGCTTCCTGCAGAGAGGACCGTCTGCCAGTATCAAAGGCCTTGGCTCGGATATCCTTATCCTCCGCTAGGAGCATCTCTCTAGGAAACAGATACCATCCCACACAACATGGACGCACCAAGAAGGCAAACCAGCAGGACTTGACATCAGAGAGCAGAGCTTCAGAGCTCATCTGCCTGCAAGCTTCCCTTAAGCATCGATTAGGAGTCACTCTAAAATAGCAAAGTAGTTCTGGAGAAGTAAGACCAGGTCAATGTGATTAGAATCACAGATGTTCTGCCTGGGTTCACTCTGCGATGGGTGGCCTGGTAGATTTTCAGCCGACTGGTAACAACTAAGACAGTTCATCATTATGGGAAGGAGACACATACAATAAGAGAGCAAGACAGAGAGGAAAGGAAAGAGAGAGAGATAGAGAGAGAGAGAGAGAGAGAGAGAGAGAGAGTGAGGGAGAAATGTAGAGGGGGAGAGGGGGAGAGGAGAAATAGAATGAAATGTGGAAGGAATAGATAGTGAGATGGAGCGAAAGAAAGATAATAAATAGTAGGGGGGATGAGAAGCGAGGTGCGGAGAGAAAGCGAGGAGAAGCGATGAGAAGAGGGATGAGTGAGAGATAGATCAGTGGTGGAGATGAAGGAGGACAGAGCTAGATAGAGGACGTTTGGGGCGTGATGTTTTAGGGATGATACTGGAACTAGATGAGCAGAACAGCATATCAAGACAGGAGGGGCATAGGGGACTGACATTTTGAAGATTTCAAGTCCAATTTGATCCTTGTGATGTGTTTGGGCCAGTGTAACCCATTTCTAATCTAAGTACAGTATTTGGTGTTGTGATCCACAGGACCCACGGGTAATAAACGTGTGTGTAGGTGAACTAAACAAAAGTAACTTTTACAATTTGCTGTGTGGCTTTACTCTGCCTTTTTCGTTAAAGTGTGTTGTTTCAACAGAGAATGGAGAACCTGTCTGTCTTCCTTCCTGTCTGAGTACCTGCTTTTGTTGTACTGATAAGCCTCTTGTGTTTGTGAATCGGCTAAACGGTTTGTCGGAAGTAGGACTCATTGTTACTTATTGTGGCTTATTTAGCAATAACATTCTTTTGAAAATACCTGTCTGGTAAACGACTCCGATAGACGTTTGGTTCCCAGCAAGATGTCAATTCAGGGATGATTTGCAGGAATTGTTTTGCCTGTATTGTTTTCATAGTTCCAACAGAGAAGAAAAAGAAGTTGCGGAAGCTGTGACGATTCCCCGCCCAATCAACTCTCTCTCACACACACACACGCACCTCACAAAAAAAACACACACTGTTCTGTGTAGAGACGTCTCTTGTTAAGTCTGAGCAGTGCCCTTTGACCCCTAACCTGTCAGAGTTGGTCCAGGGTCAGGGTGTTCCTCACATGAACACCACCTCACGGCTGAGAAGCAGGTGGACAGAAAGAAAGACGAACAGAACCAGGTTCAGGCGTTCGCTACCCGAGAGAGCATGCTGAAGGGAGACACGCTGGATGGCTTTCAATGACTATGTCTCAGATGAGGCAATCAACAGCAGGAAGGCTTCAGCACGCCTTGGATCAACAGCAGCAAGGCTTCAGCATGTCAATATCCCTGGAATAAACGAGTATTGGTTACCACGTTCGGTGTTGGGCTCACGCCTCTTGATGTGTTCAGGGATGTCTTTTGGATATCTGGGTGAAGGCTCCTGCAGACTGTTTTTCTAACGCCTGTTAGCCAGCTGTTTGTTTTCTAACTGAGCCTAAACCACTATCAGTCATTCTATCATATGCGGTAATAGGCTCAGATGGTTGATAACGAATGGCTGAAACGACGGTCTGTCTGATTGTCAGGTTGCGAAGCCTCATTTGGTGGTTTGACTTGGCAGAAATGCCCCTCCAAGGCTTCGACTTAGCCTGTTATTTGCCGTGGCCTTATTGTAATATCTCTTGCGTCCTCTATTCGTCCTGCAGCACCCGCTCTTCAACCCCCTCCTCCCCCCCCGCCTCCCTCTCTAGCTGTGTGTCCCCCAGACACAGCGTTGTGCCCAGAGCACACCACCCTCTGTCCCCCGACCTCACATCCCCCTGAGTCGTTCCCTCTCCGCCTGTCTGGAGTGGGGCAGCCCAAGTGGTGACTGAGACAGAAATCAGGATGATCGTCTTTGTGTGTGCAGGTGCAGGCAGTCCCGGCTGAAACAGCCATATTAAATATCATAGCATTTCACGCTTACGCTGGCACTAGGTTAGAGAGCTTTGTTCTTTGGAAGAAAAAAACCCCCTGAATGTATTGATACAACTGGAAACAGTTTGACGTCTCTGAAGATGTGAACGTTGCTTTCTGCTTCGACAAGGCAAAGTGTTTTGCGTCAACCAGAAGACGTCTTGAAAACAATCTGTGATTTAAAGCGGCGAGGGGAGACAGTGAGCACTAAAACCTCGTCTCGTTCGAGTGACAGCAGGCTTTTAAGAGACTCCCATGCAGGGGCATCGTTTGAAATGTCAATGCGGCTGACATGTTAAATGTTGTTTTCCGTCTGGGTGAGTCTGTGCACAATTCAAGACATCTATGGATATGCCAAAAATGAATTGTCCTAGAAGAAGGTTTTAGAATTGGTGTGCAGAACAGAAAAAAAAGAAATATTTAGGGAATGCTGTCAGTCTTTACATTAACTAGACCCATCGGTCAATGGACTAACAGGAAGAACAACATAATAACAGTAATAACCTGTGTTTTTCTGGCTCCATAAGCACCTACCAACTAACAAAGATCTCACATGTAAGGAGACTGCTGCTGTTAAAGAGGCTCTTCACTTGCAGCCTTGTGTTTTTACGTGTAAGGTGATGGTTGCAGAGAGGGTGTTCAATGCAGCCCTGCCTCTTCCTGTGACTGCAGTTGGTTCATGTGGCAACTCACGCTCTCTCACACGTCTCCCTCACTGACTTCTTCCCACTCCACTGACCCTCACTTGCGCCGCCGCCAACAGGCCCCGCCTCAAGGTCAACGTCCAGCCGTATGCTCCATCTGGGATGCTTTGCTCCGCGACCTTGGCGAGGAAAACGATGGATCCTTACCCTCCCGCCACGGGGTGCTTCTCCCCATGTGCTCCCGCAAGCCCCTCTTCGTTCCCGCCGTCATTCTAGCGAGGTCTCCAGTCACCCCTCTTCAAGATTCACCTGGAACAACCTCGCTTCGCTCAGCCAGAGGAAGCTGGAAGCAGCTCTTAGCAAATCTGCTGCAACACCAGGAAATGTGTCTTTTTTCAGACATACTGTTGCTTTCCGCACGCACACCAATTTGATGTTCCTCTTCTGCTGACTCGGCTGCATATTGTCATGTTGTTATTTTGGACCTCAGTGGTGAAATTAAGATTTAAGATGACAGGAAGGATTCGATTGCTATTGAACCATTCCTACACTCTAACTGAAAAAAAAAAAATCTGATTTTTTGGGAATGGGTGATGATTATCTCAGTACTATCGCAATTAGAATCATGTTGATTAGAACTCCTGCAGCATCGTTCAGGGAGTGTTGCAAACACTCATCTTTTTGGATCTCAGGAGAAGCTTGTTGTTGGTTTTTACGATCAGAATAAAGAAGCGGTGTCTTGACGCAGGGAAGACAGTTCCTTGGTCATTGGTTGAAGCTGCTTCGCAGATAAGTGTGAAATAGAAGGTCATTTCTTGGATTGTGGCCTTACCAGGCCTTGCATACCCTTCATCTATCAACACAACATCAATGAGTGGTTTTGTTAGTAATCGACAGTAAATTGGTTGACCGACTTGTGAAAGGACTTAACATGAAAGGAAGTTACATTAAAACATCAAATTAGATAAGCACAGCCTAAATGGAAGATGGCATAATCATCTATTCATGTCATCCCTGAAGTGTTCATGAGATGTGTGTGTCAATACCTCAAATGCCTTTTGGATGAATCCGTGGTTTACTCCAGAGTTATTTTCTGGGCGGAGGGAGAATGTGGGTATCAGTCTGACCCGTCTCTCTGGGCTGGAGAGACGGAGACACCAGGTCCAGTAGAAACCTCCTTGCTAGAGAATCTTCCAGAAAGACAGAGGCAGTGTATGAGAAGCAGGGGGTTATTATACTCATGTTGCAGACATGAGCATAAACTGAAGTATTATTGAGATGATCAGATTATAACAGTGCCGAAGGCTCTGTGCTACAGCGTATACAGTGAATAGAGCTGGCAGTCTAGTATGACATCAGCTGTGATGTAGATGAGTAACGTTGGCCATGGTTCGCTATCTATAGCTTTTACTATGGCCACAATAATTGCCGCTTTTCACAGCTCTGTTGAACGTCATCGTTCATGTCCTGTCTTGTCCCCTGTGCTGCCAGGATACTCCAATGAATGAATGTCAAACTACAGTATGTGTCAAGTACGTTGGAAGTTTTGTCATAAAGAGTTACTTACGCACGCTATGTGTTCTTTATTGTCTCAACGCTTTTATTCCAGGCATTTATTGCAGACAAGATGGAGCTGGCGGTTCCTCACAAGCTCCCAGGGACTTTACAACAGGCAAACTGGCAAAGAGTCGTGTGTGGCAATTTGTGCCAATTACTAGAAAGTACTGGTTTTGAACTGGTTCGATCTTGCTTTCATATGTGGTCAGATAGTTTTTCTTTCCTTTCACAGCAATGTGTGAAAAGCCTAGATTATGGATTGGCTGAGTGGTTTGACAATTGAAAAAGACAGCATGAAAGAGATGCCTATTGAATTGCCGTTTTGTAGAAACAGACATGTATAGTAAAATGCTACTTTGTTTTTTGCTAATCTGCTGTCTGCTTAAGAAGACGTCACAATATTAAACTATCACTTCCGCATCAGTCTTTTGTACCAAATTTCACTCAGTTGCAGGGTGTTTAATCAAACTGTGCTGAATTGCACTGCATTTCAATAGGCTTCAATTGTGTCATGTTCATTTTTGCTTCATTCTGATAAAGCATTGAGACTCAGTCTGGTAAAGAATCAGTCCCACTGATGAAGAATCAGTCTCACTGTTGAAGAATCAGTCTCACTGTTGAAGAATCAGTCTCACTGTTGAAGAATCAGTCTCACTGTTGAAGAATCAGTCTCACTGTTGGAGAATCAGTCTCACTGTTGAAGAATCAGTCTCACTGTTAAAGAATCAGCCTTTCTGTTGAAGACAACCTTAATGTTTGATAATCACCCCATTTCCCTTATCTGATTGGTGATTTTGAGCTGATCTGGGATCAGGTGATATGTCGCTACAATCAGTTAGTGTCCTTGATTGGCAATTACAATGTATGGCACAGACAAAAGCCCTCAAGGGCC